>JAMKCH010010319.1:0-40472 GCA_023653785.1 Ophioderma brevispina | reverse complement strand
TAGATGAAAGCCGGTCCTGGCAGCGTGGATGACAATTCGCTGGTGGTTTTTGTTTGAACTTGGACCATTGGCTTTCCTGAAATTCCATATCTTTCTGTAGAGGCGAGATCGTGACCTTGCTGTCACTGGTGACCAGGACAGGGCAATGACCTGATCTGGAAATCTAGGGAGGACCGTTCTGGAGCAGCGGATCGGATGTCGCTGGTAACTGTTGACAGGTCGGGACAGCATGTCCCATGGCTGCTAGAATAGAAGGTAGGTGGATCCTTACTATCAAACGCAGTTGGAGGTCTTGGGCTTCAGTCCATTCAAGAGCCGCTTTTGGTTCCGATCTTGTCAGTATTGGAGTAATCCCCCATGCTGTATTTTCACAGTTGAAATCTTCCGCAGACTCGACGGAGCTCCATTTAAGCTACTTGGAAGGATTTCGAAGTCTGCCTCAAGCTGGTGTGTTGCTTATAGATGTTGGTGATAAGTGGGTTCCCATAGCTTCAAATTTTATCCACTGATCGGCGAATTTCATTGAAGATTGCAGGTTGAGCCACTTGTATGCCTTCTTTCACATAGGAAGCCGATCCCATGCTTGTTGTGCGGAAAACAATGAAGCAATACGGTCAAAACCTTCGGATTTGCAGCTGAGAAGGAGCTGAAAGACTGGATTCCGGCGAATCCCTGGGGATGATACCATGGCTATGTGCAAGATATGCAGTTCTACTCATCGGGCTCATCATAGCGACCTTATTAAGCACGCCAAGTCCGACAAGCATCTTGAAGCTGGCTGGGAGAGGAACGTGGAGCATCGAAGTTTTTGGCGTCAGGATTCAGACAGTCACACGGCAGCCGCAACGGATCAGAAATCGACGGACTTGAAGATTGCTACTTTCTGTTGCCCTGTCACAACAACCTCCATCAACGCCGTAGATCATCTTGGTGAGGTTGTGTCTTCTTGGGCTTAGAGTTGCCATTGCGGGAAGAACTGCCTGAATCACTGCAGCTATCATCGTACAAAGTTACCACTTGATCAGAATTGTACTAGGTAAGTGCCATAGGCCTAATGATTTAGATACTATGTTGTAGTCGTTTTAAGTTCTTAAGTGATATTCCACCGAATTGGTTTTTTTCCCCGGTGGCGTATTATCATCGGTGTTACCATATTAATTGATGCTAATAATGTATTTCTATGATCGTGGTGCCTGGTTTTGATTTTATATAATTATTACTATGGTTCTAAATTATAAATTGTAATATCTTGTACATTTTGATTTTGAGATTCAAAAGATATTTTGGTATTATTCATGTGTCGTCAATGTGTTATTCCCAATGATTTTGTTGCAGTCCAGGTTCAAGAAGGCAGCTGATCTCGGACATCGGAACCGCCAAGCTTCCCTGATAAAAGTGACTAGTCCACCGCCATCACGACGAAATAGAGCCCTGCTTGGTGGTGATAATATTTATCAGCAAGAGTAAGCCGCCAGAATGGTTCCTACATTTTTTTTTTTTGGGGATGTTTGTGATCAACGAGGTTTCCGCAACGGCGCAGGTTATTACAGACTCCATCTTCAGTTTCTGAAGGAGGTCGGCCTTGATGTTGAGCGTCTGATTGGTTTAGAACTGAAAAAAAATAAAAGGAGAGGGGAGGATGGGTGGCCAGTGGTTGTTCCTGTGGCTGAACAACTCTGTTTGCTGAGTTAGCCAAAGTGGGCTGAAGAGACGAAGAATCCTTCCCTATTGGTGTGGTAAGTTTTGATTTGTCTGTTCTTTTCACTTTATGGTTCATATCATTTTCATATATATGTGTCTTACGTTTGCGGCATTCTACAAAAAAATATTTCCATGTTTCTTGTCGACAGAACTCTTTACTGTATTGTTTCGGGCCTCTTTTCATACCTAAATAATCATGTCATCATTATTAAATACTAAATCACGTACTTTGTAATATTTGTAACCATAATTAATGTTGGTTTGTTTTTCTATTTCTCTGTCTTTATTTTGTCTTTGTATACATCGATTCGTCTGTCATAGCCTAATAAATTAAATTAATAATTTAATAAATATCATGTACTTGTAAATATATTGTACCATAATTATATTTTGTTTTCTCTTCTTTTGTCTTTTGTATCATAGATGCGTATGTGTCATAGCCTCCAGCTTGCTGCCAGCAAGGCCGTGTGGAAACGATGCCCTCGCAACGTGGAATTCATGGTTCATCAGACGTACAACTGGTTCTCCTTTTTCCTAGTGCACGCAGAAGACGGCCTACAAGGAGATTTATGCCTGCATCAACGACGGAGCGACCCCTCCTCGAAGAATTATGGCTCCTTCGGGAACAACGCTGGCTTGCAATGTTTCCCGTGTGTTGACCGTATCCTTTGCAGGGGACAGCCTCAAAGCTTCACTCTCAACAGCGAAGACCAACGACAGATGCCTACAAACCGCAGATATGCTTCATCAGATGTGGGATGCGACCCAGTCAACAAAGTTTGTACCTGCATTTTCTCCCGCCCAATTCCTGCCGAATTCAACAAGGTATGTTTAATAATTTTAGTAAAGTTGGTCAATACGTTTTACTTGTTTGTATGGTCCATTTTTTACAGGGTAAGGCCCGGATCATTAATGAAGTTGAGAACTGAATAGCATGTAAACAATTCGCATAGTTATAAGGTGCCTTAATTAATACCGCCCCTTCTCGTCTTTTTCTAGAATGTTTTTTTTTCGGTTAAAGTTTGAATAAAAGAAGTCCTTAAAAAAGAATTTGCATGGAATGTTAACAAAAATCCGATAATCAAAAACCTAATCACGCCCCTTTCCGTTTGATGTTATGTTTTGTTCAGTGACAAGCTCTTTCAAGGGGACTCGGTTAGTTGTTTGAAGCTGTCAACAAAGACGGAGTGGTTTTTCAACTCTTTAGTGCAACCGCACCGTGAGGAACCACGCTCTGCTGAAAGTTGGAGGTGACTTAACCAAGCTTGCTTCACCAGTGATCCATCTTCCGATCTGCTCCGGATGTCGACTTTTGGAACTCTCTTGGAAACTATCTTCAGATTATCTTGTTGGAGGCTTGACATCGACGACAGGCATAGAATCAGAGGTGCGCCCAGATGCAGCGAGTTTCCTAACGTGGGCTTTAGGCAAGTGGCCTAAGCGACTACCCGACAACTTTAAGAATGCTGAAAGACTATGTCCGCCTTGGCACCTGCTGTGCAACTCATTCAGATGAAGCCAGAACTGTATTGTTAAGTATCTTCTTCTAATGACCAAGTGTACCACATTGTTATAGTCACGACCACGACCGAACTACCTTCATTTTATGATCGTGCTATGTTTTACATAACGGCATTTAACAAATAACGTCTATTTTGTCTTTTTCCTTCTTCTCGTTTCTTTAGGTTAACCGGTGGACTGGGTGTGATGCTCCCATCTAAAACAACCCGTGAGTTCTGGGGTCTGTGCAGGTGTTACAGATCCTCCGGCCGTGCAAGTTTCAGCCACTCGCAGACTAGCCCTACTGTGATGAGCCTCCTTCAGCCACGCCGACGTGGAAGGTGTTTTCGCAAAGTGAACTTGATTCACGACAGACCCTCCGCACCGGTAGCCAGGATCTGCTGTCTGCAATCCATCCTCTATGTGAGATCATCGCTTCGGAGCTGTGACACTGATGACACACGGCAAAGGTCACATTCAAGGTGTGGCTTCAAGACCGAAACCAGAAGATGTTGGCTGCATGACGGTTCTCTTTCTACGATCACGTGAGTAAGAAGGAGTGAAGGTACTCTTTAATCGTAGGCCTAAATTGTCATTTATTTTAAACTGATTTTTATTTTTGTAAATTTATGTAGAGCAAAGAAACTCATTGAATTATTTTAGGCCTATATCAAATATATGTACATTACATTTTCTCCTTTTTTCTCTATACTTATTTAAAATTAGTCCTCTTCGATGTTTTTGTAATTTCTATTCATTAAGAATATGTAGAGTTGTTATATTTTTATTTCGTAATGTTTATTTAGCAAGAAAAACTCATTGAATTATTTTAGAGCCTATATTAATACATCTACATTTCCTATTCCTCCTCGTTCTCTTAACTAAAATTTATGTATTTTCGATATGTCGATTTGAATTGTACTTTTTATAATTCAGTAACGAAGATTGTATATTGTTATATTTTTTATTTTAATGTGTCATATAGCAAAGAAAAATCAATTGAATTGTTGTTTAGACCTATATAAAATAATGTGGTAAAATAATTTTCTCCCCGGGTTTCTCTATACTATTTAATTTTAGGATTTCGATATTTTGATGTTTATTGTCAATTTTTATAATTCCTTAACAGTCGTGTATAATAATTTTTGTAATATTTTTTTTGCTGTAACGTTGTTAAAATGTTAATGTATTTCGAGATTTCGATGTATAATTGTACTTTTTCCATTCCTAAAAGAAGATTGTACTAATTTTTTTTTGTAATGTTTCATTTAGCAAATTTATCCATTTTTTCCCCGTTTCTCTGTGCAAGAGTTTTATTTTTGTAGTTATTTCTAAAAGCAAAGTTATACATGCTCTCCTTTTCTCTGTACAATTTTAAATGTTAATTTATGTATTTCGATATTTCTATGTATAATTGTAACTTTTACATTCTTATAGAAGATTGATATATTGTTCTTTTTCATTTTTGTAATATTTTATTTAGCACGTTTCTCTCCGTTGTTTCTATGTACAATTTGAAATTTGTATATTTCGATATTCGATGTATAACTTGTATAATATATTGTTTATGTTTTTTATCTCGTATAATATTGTTGTATTTATAATTGTATAATATTTATATTTCATTTGTAATATTTATTTGCAAAGTTATACATATGATCTTAGCCAAGTTATCTGTATCAGCATTTTGAATTTGTTAATTATGTATTTAGATGGTTTCGATGTATATGGACTTTTTATCATTCCTTAAGAAGATTGTGCTGATGTGTTCTTTATTTTATTTGAAACTGAATTTAATTTGATTTTTATTTTATATATCTTTAATTTAGCAAAAAGAACTTCATTTAATTATTATATGTATGTTAGGCTATGATTTATACATTTTCACTTTGATTCTCTATACATTTAAAAATTTATCCAGCAATTAATATATTTTTAAGACTGTGCTTCTTTACACCTTTAGTTGTCGTTCCAAGACAAACCTAACTCTTACTCCTTTTTCTGGACATACGTTTCTAAAATGTCAGACACTGTTTAATTTTGCAATATATTTAATGCTATGATGTATACTGATGCAATATTAATCAATGTTTTTTTTGTTTTTTTTTTTTTGTTTTTTTTTTACTCAAATGAGTTGAGATCGAGTCCAATGGATATTAACACAAACGGATGGATTGGACCCTCCTGTAGTTTCACTTGTTTGAGCACTGCCTTTTTAATTTTGGGCGACTTTTCGGTGTTTTGGGCGACTTTTCGCGCTTCCCGCCGCGAATTGGGCTGAGAATTTTTTTGGCAACCCTGGATTTGAACTGATTCCGATCTGGATCCGCCCTGCCCGCGCAGATCGCCTCCTAGATAGTAAAGTAATAGACACATTTGGATTATTAAAGTATTACGGCAAACCTAAGAAGTTAGCCATAAATCACATGGAATGTCAATTAGCCTCGTAACGTTCAATCTTTTTTCTTATGGGTACGAATGGTATATATAAAAATATTTATAGGCCTACTCTACCAATGGCCTAGACTAGCATTTGCAAGTAAATTGAAGAAATTACATATTTACGAAAATGTGGACAGTGCCGTTTAAACATTAATGATGGCAATATGTTGGCAAATTGATTTTATGTTAAGCAATAAGGACATGAATAAGCTTAATAGAATGAAATACACATCAGATTAATGAGATATTAAGAAGTATCTAAGAAATAAGAAAGACACCGGTGTGGAGAGGAGACGTTGTCTCCCGGAGCCGCAGACTGATATCCCCACACTGCAAATGGAGCGCATGGAAACATGGTCAAGATCAAGTCTAAATCCTAACACGTTTTAGGACTTAAACATTAAACAATGCATAACTCAACAAACACGTTCGGTCCTCAAACATTGCCAAACTGCCCCATCTCTACACCCTTCCGCACACCCATTCACAGCGTAGACGACAACGGAAGAAAGTGAGAGTCTACACGCCGTGCTACACGTGAAGTCGACCCTAATCAAGTACCAAAAGCCTCGCCATAAAGGGTGCTATAAAGTCGCGGTTTACAATGTCTCCTACCCTACCGGTGTATAGCACGGGTGTTCCTACTACCATTTCACACATGGCACGGAGTTACAGACTTTAAAAAAAGTATAGATGTTGACTACTTACAGCTTATGGTTAGGGAGATATAAGAAAAAGCGTCCAAATGTCAACGGTCAGCAAGAAAGCACCCTTCCGCACTCCATAGTTCTGTGTTGTGGCTTATAGTCAGTCTCGAGCAGGCTAGATCAGTTAACAAATGCACCAAAAGGACGAACTGTGTGGGTTCCATGAAATCAATGGATTCTTTATTAGTCACTTGACCCTTTTCTACCTCAGTAAATTTTAACAAAGAACGCGAATATGTAGGTGGTATTTTGTTCGGTTGAGTTGTGGCGAATCACATTTCACGCAACAACGCACTATGTAAGTTTGGCTTATGTACCTGGGCACAGGCAATGGCGGATCCGGATTTGAAAAATGTCAAAATTCCACCGGAGGGGCGGAAAGGCTGTAAGGCGTCCAAAATAGCTAAAAAATGGGCGATTTGCAAGAATTTGCAGAATTACCGGGAGGCGCGGCCCCCTCCTCCCCCTCCTGAATCCGAGCCTGACAGTGGTGTGCTTAAGCTAGTGGTTGTAGCAATCTCCATTTGTATTACTCATGATCCAATGACTGAGTAGTATTCCACTGGTGAAAGTAGGGCGTGGCCGATTTGAAGGTCTCTGGTTCCACTGTATAGGAAACTCCCCTCTAGGTACTGCCTTAGGTTTTCTTGGGCTATTAAAATCCCCTCTTACGGTGGCAAATTATTTAATGGGTAATTGCAATTGACATTTTACACTTTTTGGACGGATTGCGCAGCAAAATCCGCGTATGAATGGCAATGTTGAATGGAGTGTGTATGAACACCTAGGTGAAGCGAAATGTTGTGACGATTTCCTGATGGAGCGTAATAATAATTGCCCACAGCGCTTTGCATACTTGTGTAAACAGAGGATATATAAATCTCATTATTTTTATGATTATTATGTCGTGTGTCTGGATACAAAAAAGTAAACATTTTTCCATAATTTTTTCAGATGAGGTAGCGTAGCCAAACGCTGATATAATGTAGGAGGGGACAAGCCCCTACTATTAAGAAACATTCTTTTCCTCGTGGTCTTTTCCTGGGTCTGACAGGAGGTGGAGAAAAGTCAAAATAGGTCAACATTTTACCATATCTTTTTTTTTTTCTAGATGAGCTAGTTATTCATAGGTACCGTGTATTAGGGATAGGTCGGTATGTAAGTGTGTATAGGTCCCTATGCATGTGTGTTGTAGGTTGTAAGTAGATGTGTAGGTCCATATCAAGATGCATATGAGCTCAGACCTGCAACAGTCCACTTAGTCTGCTGTATTGGAGGTACTCAAACATGTCAAAGCTATTCTAAAGAACTACCATATACAATGTACACCCATAATTATTAACACACCAACATCTCATGCATCCCTGTTGAGCAAGTCTTTTCCGGTGAAAGTAGGGCGTGGCCCGCTTTGCTTTATTATGTGTTCGGACTGATGCTTAAGTCCATGGTGAAAATCCCGTGTATAAGAACTCCCCTCTAGGTACCCCCTTTGTGGAGCTCATGTCAAATCCCCTGGTGCCAAATAATTAATGTAATTATCAATGATATTTATTACGCTATTTCATCCAGAAAAAAAAAACACCCACCAGGGTATAGATAAAACCCTTCTCTAGCAAGAGTCACCTTATATTAGGATATAATTGTCTTATGGTACTGTACTTATCAAATGGTGCTATGCTTTTACTTCGTTTACAACACTCTATAGACTCAATCTTACTACTCTCGAAGGAGTTATTAGAACAGACACCAACTATCTATGCTGGCTCGCACCAGATCATCCTTTTTCATCACTTAAAACTGAGGTTCCATGATATTATAGGATTCGACTTGCTAATTATGTATCAGTTTACCCATAACCTATACCTAATGAATCAAACACTCCCACTCATAATATCAGATTATGAAAACCAGGCATGCATAATTACCTTTATACCATTCACACATTAAAAACTAACGCATCTCTTATTTCCTCAAAACAAATATAAAAAAACATTGATAAGCTTATATGGTGTGCTGTCAGCCCTTCCTAAATTCCTCTTCGTTTTCCTTCAAGCTTTCAAAAATATAGTTCCTTATCTAACAGTCGGATTGTGACTGTTGTGTTTTTGTATATATTTAGTACTGTTAAGGTTATTTTATCAACTTGATCTGTTCTGTTTGTTCGTATTAATAGATTTGTATGTATTTCGAGAAGTCACTGCACACCCACGCTTGCGTGTAGCAGTGACTCTGTAAGCACCAGTCGCAGTCTTTTTTTTTTTTAATACAAACTGCTTTTTTACACAGAATCTGTTAAGTATTTACCTTATTTTTTATACATAAGCATCATTTATAGCGCTTTATTCCACTTTCACTCATAAGGATGCATATAATGACCAATTATTTCATGATGCTTTTTTTCAATCCCATGGATTAACATTCATGTACTATTATTTACTCTTATTTTGGATGGATAAGTGGATGGCAACCACCCCTTTTGAGAGCAGTAAAACGGGTCTAGTACGACACAGGAAATCACAGACACTTGATTTATGAAAAATGATAGCATGGTTCTACAGTGGGAGTCAAAATGATTGTCCCCCGATGATCAAAAAAATTAAAAATATTTGTAATAGTTCTAGAAATACTATATACTTTATATTAACAAATAATTACTTCTTAATCACAATGTCAAAAATCCCGAGATTCATGCATTTTATTTCAAGTTTTTTTTTATACCTAGATCCAAAATGATATTGAAAGATTTTTGTCTACACTACATCTTGGTTAAAAAAAATCCGATAGGAATTATACATATTGAAACATCTTTTGTCACGATCCTTGTGTTTTTCATTCTTGAAGCCCATGTAATGGGGTGCGTCTTGGCACCTTGCATACATAAACTGTTGCCCTGGGCATGCTCACTGCGGATGCGCTGCGACAGTGTGGAGTCGCGGTTGTACATAGCACGGGATTGGATGTCGTTCTGAATGATGAGGAGGACTGGTTGGGTGGTTGCCCTTTTGGCGACGCCGTGGGATGTCTTCCAGTTCGTCTGGCGGGGTCCTGCAAACCTTGGGAGGAACCTTCGGTCGATCGGGTCTCCAAGGGGAATGTGAGAAACTGGTAGGCATATTCCCCCACCAACCACCCTTGAGGATCGGGGAATTAAACGGAATAACTTTGCTATCCAATCCATTGACGCTGCAGTCGCGGTTCTGTCCCTATCGATCATCTTGGAACAATGACAGATGGTATGAGCGATGGTCATCCTCTGCTTTGAACCTAAGGCGGGTGGTGGACGGGCCCATCTGGCAAGCCCGAGGGCTGTGAAATTGAGTCGTGAGGGGCTTCCTTCGCTGGGTCGGAGTGGGACTTTCGCCAGGCTGCGATTGTGGAGAGTCGCGACATGGCCGATCGTGGATGACTGCGTGAGGTCCCCAGGAGTAATTCCAGGCCGATCAACCTGGATGATCATGAAACTATCAGCTGGTTAAAGACGGATCTCCCACTGTGGATTTGGACTTGCACGCACGGACGAACGAACGAACGACGAGCCATTTAATTAAAGTGAATAGCTAGTCTATTTTCCTTTTCAGATGTTATTAAGGCGTTTGTTAGATAATTGTTTATTTCTTAACAATGCTATCCGGAATTGGTAAATTAAATGAAAAGGAAATACTCTATAGAAGCCGCCATTTTCAAACAAGTGTGAACTACGGTGACGTCAACTAGATTCATTGTTAGCAACACGGATCTAACTTCGATCAAATCACGACGTATACCGCTGAGGTGTTGTACAACATGGCAAGTGAACCATGCAAACATACGGCAGGTCTAGATCATAATGTTGACATCTCATGTTGATCTCACCGCGGTTACAACTTTTGAAACTGGCACCCCTGAGGTTTATTTTTTAATTGATTAAAGACTTGTTTGAGTGTAAGACTACAACCAATCACTAAATATTGAATTTTGTCTAACCATAATATCGCTACAAATATCGGCTCTTTGTGTCTATACCTTAATTATATCTCATTAAATATCATGCCTGTTAGCACGCAAGTTGTGTTCATAGAAAGGTCAAGTTTTAAAATCAGATTTATCACCACTTGCAGAGTGTTTCGTATATCTCCCTTACACTGTCCTCCGCATCCATTGATACATCTACAACTAATTTTGCACTATACGCTACTCGCTATACCCAGTTGGTGGAAGAGTCCGTCCATTAAAATAGTCATTTCGCATCTTGTACTGTGCAATGGACGTTCGAAAATCTGCTGGCAACTCTGGTGCTTTGGAGACTTGTTTGACCCTAATACATGAACTGATCACGCATCATTCTTAATATCAACGCAAGACTAGGTAACACGACTTTGTGTTATAGTGGAGGAGTTTAGGACCCAGTCCAACATCCATCGTGTTAACCTCCACTACAGAAAAGGTTTGACCTTTCGGGTTCAGTTTAGTATGACCCTCTATATCAACGCTAGGTAGGTAAGTACTCTCAAATTGTGGTGTCCACTTTTTCAATAGGGGCACACCAATTTAAGTTTTCACAGCAATGGTCGTAGGTGGTACAAACTATACATTTTTGCGAATCCTTATGAAATTAGATAGGCCAATATGGCATACATTTCACATGATTGGGGGCATTTTAAAAGTTTTGAACCCCTGTGTAAACTTACATTGCCCCTATTGAAAAAGTGATACCACAATTTGAGAGTACTATACCTAGCATTGATGTCAGGTCCAATAACTAACTCCCTTCGTGGAATGTGATAACCCAAATGGTCTACACTGTCAGTCAGCGACTAGGATTGCTTCCGTCGAGCTGCACCTATCGTGAGACAACTCAAAGGGCTTTCTATAGTACATCCCTTGTTCGACCACATTGAATATTGCGCTCAGCATGGTATGGACAACACCACTACACATCCAAACTAATTTCAATCCAGAGACATGCCATTTCCATCATCGACATTCCTGAGAGTGATTTCACCTCTTACTACATTACATTCAACCATTGGGTCATCGCAGGGCAGTTAGAATTGCCACTCTTTCCACAGCATGTTCTATGGACAAGCACCAGATCTCCTCAGACAGCTGCTACCTGAGCTACTGATTAGCCTTGACATAAAAAAAAAATCATAACATACTCTTTTTCCCTCATTTAAATGTTTTTTTTAGGAATTATTACAGTGTAATTCTGCGCAATAAATATAATTGAAGACTACAGTGGATGATGGCTCATTTCCAGGAGTCCCTCGATCATTAGGCTGACAGGATTGTTGAGATGGACTCGGGACAGTAGTGGCATTTGAATCCTTCTTCCACTGCAGTCTCCAATGCTGGATCTCTTTTTATGTGCAATAGCATTGTAATTTTAAAGTCTTTTTAATATACAATTTCTGTTTGGTGTTTTGACCATGGAGGCTATTTTAATAAACCATAATACACTTTTACTTTACTAATGCTAGTATATTTTGGACGGTATGGTTGTTTTAACAGTTCCATATCTTATAGAGGTAGTGTCACGTTTGTACGTAAATTTGGTTGCCGATCCATAGCCGTCCTCGTAGATCCGACAACTTCGGTTTCCCCGTACATCTAAAATCGGATTTATTTGCCGTTCTCGTGTTGTAGCAGCCTTATGAGCTCCGCCACGGCGCCCCGAGAATTTCCGTAGAAAATGAGAGATATGTCGCGCTTTATTAAATTTAATATTAACACTTAAGTGCCCAAGCTAAAAAAACTTCCGTTAGTTCCCAAGGGGGGTTCCTAGGGACCCAACCCAGAAAACCACTTTCTTATGGGAGTTTGATCATGACATAAACACAAGTAAATGGGGGTCACGTTAGAACCACATACCCACAATAAAAATGAAAATCCGAACTTTGACCTATGACCTATGGCCAATTGAAATTGTCACTCTCCGAAAAAGAGTGGTTCGCACATTTCCATCCTCAGCAACTCCAATATCAGCTTTTGAACCAGAATAATTCATTATATCTACTCTAGAATAACCAATTGGAGTAATCATTGCAAAATATAGCCAAATTTATACCATCTTGTATTTTTCTCAGAAACTTCAAAATCACCTTGGTTTTCCCATAGACTTACACAGTTAAGAGCACGTCATGACAAAATTAAAATTGATGCTATCAGCATATAAAAGGTTATTTAATTTAAGTATTATTAATTAATTGCCTACTAAGGTATATATCTAAGCAAATAAATCCCAAGATTTAATTACTTTAATTTTTAATGAGTAAAATATATTGATTTTTTCACTTCCGTTAGTGCCCAAGGTGGGGGGTGTTCCTAGGGACCCAACCTAATTATTCTAATGAAGCCGTGCACGGATTGAATTTTTTTTAGTATCAGGAGAAGCGTATTCATAAGTCAGACAATTAGCAAAAAAACTCCTTGAAAAATTTGATTGCGTAACCGAGAAATCGCAATAAAATCAAATGTTGGGTACTATGGTACCGCCCCCGGGCACTTAAGTGTTAAGGTTAATACTATACTTAGGCTAACGGCTAAATTGGTTCAAATTATATAAAAATCTCATTTTTAGGTAAGTCTTGGGGCGATGCTGTGGATCACGAAATACTCCTTTAATAGTGTTGGTTTAGTTTAGTTGGCCTTGACAACATAGGAATAGAGATAAAAACTCAATTCAGTATGATTATTTTTAACAAAAATATTTGGGTGTAACTTGGCGGCCATATTGGAATTAAACGGCCGCAAAGGATATTTTTAAAAAGTAATATTATATTTGGATTCTTTGACCCTGAAAACATAAGAATATGCACAAAAATCTAATTGATATCATTATTTTGTGCAAAGATATAACAAAAAGTAGCAGTTTTAGTGTATATTGGCGCCATGTTGGAAAACAAAATAACTGACACTATAGTTTTAAAAAGTAGCGCCATATTTAGATTCCTTACCCTTGAAAACAGACAGAGACACAAGGATCAAGTGTGTCAGTTATAGTATACATTGGCGCCATGTTGGAAAAAAAATTGACATGAGATCTTCAAAAAGTAGTGTTATATTTTTATTCTTTACCCTGAAACAAGCACAAAAATCAATCTCGTGTCAGTATTATTAACCGAGATATGAGGCATTGAAACTACAAATGGCGGCCATTTTGAAAAATGACCATAATGGCCGCCGCAGGTCAAATTCAGCTGGGGTGACGTTTTGAAATAAATAGTTATAATCCATATTAAGTGTGTGCCAAGTGTTATATTTCTATAACAAAGTGCACGGTTTTTTGCTTATCCTCTGGAAAATAATTCTATTAGGTTATCATCTTCTCTCTCTCTCTGGATCTACTGAAAGTCGTTTTATTGGAGAGTTTTCTATAAGAGAACAGCATATTTACTTCATCCGGGTCTTTATTGTTTTTATCCTATTTTATTAATACCATTATTATTTGCGACAATTATACTATTTATATTATGGTTATTTTGGTCATCTTCCGATGCCGATTCCTTAATGGCCTTTGATACATTAAATAGAATCCAGAAAGTGCTCGTCCAGAGTCTATAGTTCTACCTGTGTAATTAGTAGGGTTGTACACGAGAATCCCATTCTAGAAGTCTGGGTAAGAAGGTTTGAAGATGTTTTTCTATGGTTTGAAGGGTGCTGAATGAGAATTTGTGGTCCAACCTCTGGGAAATGTGGGGAACTTTGTAAAATAAGGGGGTAAAATTAGTCCAGGGGTAAAATTGTACACCAATGTATTTGTCTCATTATAAGGATTAAAAAAGGTATAGTTTGTATAGGTTGCTACCTTTAGTTACACGTCTACAGCCCTGATAAGGTTCAAGGTCATTCTGGGGCAAAAAAAAACTCAAATGCTCAGATTGTGTTGAAACCGGTGTCATTGTGACGTCATAATGAGAATGTTATTTTGATACCAATGGAAAAAATGAACTAGAAGCTTTTCTGTAGTACCAAATTTATAGGAATCGGATGTTCAGTCACGAAAATCACCGGGCCGCATCCACCCCTCGGTTAGGACTATGGCTTAAAACTCTGTTTATACAAACGTGTCATTATATTGGTCATCATTAGAACCCAAAACCACATGAAATAAATTGGATTTTCGCCTTTTATAATTTATATACACTCTTTCTCTGTGGAAATTGACAATTTTACCTACTTGCGAACTTGATGATGAGGAGGACTACAGCTATCCATGGCCAGATAAAAAAATATCCTGTTGTGAAAAATGAAACATTTTGATTTTTTTCTGAAGAGGGTCAATTATGATTTGAGTATGATTTTAGGAACAAGGTGTAATGCAACATAAAAGCATTGAAAAAAATACAATGTGACAGGATGGAAAAATGAAGATTGTACATGCTCACAGGAATTTCTTAACATTCATATTTTTATTTTATATGTACCACAGGATACAAGCCTCCCATATCGAATATATCTTAGAGAAGAAGGTGATACAAAGAAAACGAGCATGCAAATTCCAAATATTCTCTCATTCATTTCTCAAAAGAAAGAATCGAACTCAATTAATGCAATTTCTTTTCACATTTTGATGTATATATGACCAAATGTTGATTTAGCCCTCCACTAATACCAAATCATAAGCATTAGGTTCTTTATGAAGAATTCACGATGGTAAAAATACCCTTGGTAATCCCCGTATTACAAAAAACGCCCCCGCCCCTTCAGGAGAGAAGTATGAACACTACCAGAATGACGTAAGAATACCGCGGATACTTGATTTTGGTACTAATGGGTAGCTTTGGACCTCCTCTTTCTATTGATACCAACATCTCTAGCAGCTCCTAGTGTTACGTTAGAATGACGTCATAAAGTTTGCATGGCAGCAAAACCGTCAATTTCCATAGACACGTGAGGAATATGGGATTTTGAATAATGGCACATGCTACTTTTATTTACATAGCGCATTTAAGTGTCATGTTTTCGAGCCATGCAGTTAATTTGCAAAATATCAACTTCCTTCATAATGAGAATATTACTACAATACAATGAAAGCAGAAACTCAAAGCTATCATGAGCTACCAAATTTATAGAAAATAGATGTTTTACATGGTTACAATCTTTATGTCAAACCTTTTCATGTCAAATTTATTCAAGTCGTCTACCTGAGCAATTTTGTTTACCACCCCTATGCTTTTCCTCATTGATTCCTATAAATTTGGTACCACAAAATGGCAATGGGGTTTCTTCGTCCAATTGGTAATCAAATAAATACCAACATTCTCATTATGACTTCACTATGACGGATATATGAAAATACTGGATATAGGGTGTAAAATTGATATTTCGCATTTTTCTGACTTAAACATAGCACTAAAACACTATGTGTTTATAAAATTAGTCATTTCCCATGGTGGGGGGGGGGGAGAAACAACGCATGAAAATGGATATTCATAATTGCCTCATTCTACACTGTGTGTCTATGGAAATTGACAGTTTTGCTGACATGCGAACTTTATGCCGTCATTGTAACGAAAATGCTAGGCATGCTGGTACACAGTTTGGTATCAATGGAAAGAGAAGGACCATCGCTATCTATTGCTACCATACCAACATCAAGTGTGATATGTGATATTTCTGCCTCGTACTAGGCATGGTTTTACTTCTCCTCGAAAAAGGGGCCTCTATTCATCACTTACCTATACCACAGTGGATATTTGCTTTTACATGAAAAGGAACGTAAAATGTCAATTGACAATTACGTTAAATAATTAGGCACCAAAAACAAGGTGCAAAAAAATTGGAAGGGGGTGACCCCCCTTGGGCAGACGAGGGTTAATCATTTTGAGGTGGACCTAGAATTTGAAATTGAAAACATAACAACTGATACAAGGTGTGATACAAAATGGTATCAATTCCCTCTACTTTTTTTTGATGGCAAGTTGAGCCATATGGCCAATTATACATTGACACAGCTATGAAACATGATTGATCTCCTGTTTTGACAATGGGTAGTGCTGCGTTTGAAATGATCTTGTAAACCATATGTATGCAACTTACCTAGTTATGCTGTAAGACACTAACGGCCAAGCCTTTGGCTTGGAATTCTGCCCACGACTACGGAGCCATCCCACCTGGCAGTTCTATTGTAAGATGAAAGAGTCAAATCCCACAATCCTGAGGATCTTGAAATTCTGTGCACTGCGATGGAGCCGTCCCGCCTAGCAGTTTTTAGGAGCCATCCACATAGCAGCTTCTATGACATGATGAAAGAGTCAAAGCAATAATCCGGGGAATCTTCAAATTATGCCCACTACTCTGGAGCCGTCCCGCCTATCAGGTTATATTAAATGATGACACGGTTAAATACAATATTGTAAGAATCTTGAAATTCTGTCCACTACTACAGAACAGCCGCACTGTTAGCCTCAATGGCAAAATGAAGCAGTCAAATATGTATCATTGAAATAATGAAATCTTCAAGTTCTTCAAGCAGTGTAAAGTAGTCCCGCCTAGCAGTTTATGTAAGTAATCATGACAATCTAGAAATCATGTTCGCTAGAAGAGAGCAGTCATAGTCCCACCTAGCCTAGCTGCCGATGTACAAATTGAAAAGTCAACGGCCATGGTGGTGATCTCAAATATATATAAACCGACCGGTAAAGCATTGAGCAACAGGTCCCTTAATATAGGTATGACATCAACTTGCTCAAATCCTATTGGTGTTAAGTACAAGCTCCACCCACACCGTTTGACGCAGGTTAGTAGCATTCACATTATTGCCAGGTTTGTTCAAGTTCAAACTCTCATACAAGCCGGTAAGAGAGCGGCAACATGTCATTAGTATATAGGTATGGTATCAACTTGCTCAACTCGTATTGGCATAATGCCCAAGGTAGTGGTAGGTGATTCATTAATTCAAATGGGCTAGTTTTTAACTGTTTCCTACCTTGGATCATCAATGATATCAATACAACACAAGCAATGTGGTGCTTCTATGGTAAACTATAATTAGGGTCTATCAGAGACGCATCTCACACTAGTAAACTTAGCAAGTAAATGAGCGTATCCCCTGGTTGTCCTGGTATCCGTACGGACTACACATGTATTCCAGGCTTTAGCCCTGTGGTATAAAGTGGAAAACCTGTTAGCAACATTAAATGTATTATATTATATAGTACTAGTATGCACCTTCATACTAAGTTAACGAAATTAATGTTTGCTCAATTATACTGAAGGCAAACATTAGAACAACACGTGTAATTCCACATACACAGCCATAAAAAACAATGTTAGAGTAGGTGGTTCGTGCAGGAAGAGGAGCAGTGAAACGTAAGCCTACTTTTGATTCAATTTCCCAATGTCTGATAGGATCGACTGTAAAAAAAAGCGAGTTTGATACCATCCCCACGCAAAAGTGATTGACTATCGAAGCTTATGGAGACCCAAAGTTCTACGCTGCATTGGGCACAATGCACCAACACCTTATAATCATGCCACCTCACCTGATTGTTTCCCAAAGACGTTGTGATCCCAGGAGGGGTTATTCAGAGTGATAACTTAGTACCATTTCTCTTCAATAAAAGTAATGTTGATTATGTAAACTGAGGAAAGGCATTCAAGACAGAAAAGAGTCTTGGCTTCATCCACACGTACACCAAGACAGAGTAGAAGATTAGTGCCACAAATGCTAACAGACCTTGATTTTGCAGACACCATAACCCTCCTAGCTGACGTGTTACATAGCAGAAGAGCTACTTCACCTAATCAAAGGTGCTGCACTGAAAGTGGGCCTAGGAATAAATGCCAAGGCAGTGATGTCTAAGACACTCTTTCCCAATAACAACCCTTGATGGTACCAGCCTAGAATTTGTTAATATTTCCAAATACGTTGGGGCCTGGATTGCAAGCAGTGAACAAGATTCAACATCATGAAGCAATAGCTTGGAAAGCTTGCCAACAGTATGCGAAGCGTCTGGAAAACCTGAACTGCAAGGTACTTGAAGATCAATTATTCACGCCACGTGGGAATCAAGTCTTGATATTGGTGCCGAAACTGGATACTAAAATCAAAAAAAAAGAAGGCCATGAATGGCTGCTATTCCGTGTATTAAAGAGAGCTCTCAACATTCCATGGCAATCTCATACCACCAATAAAGATCTGTATGGAAATAACCGCAAAATCAAAAAGTGAAAAAGGCTGAAGTTGCTGGTCACTCTGCCAGTAAAGATAATAAAGCAGCCTCCAAAGTCCTTTTTTTTGCCACCCCAAAAATGAAAGAGAGAAAAGTTCCTGCTAGGAAAGACTATGTGGATTTACTTTAGGAGGATACAGGACTAGATCTGAAGATAGGCACAATTCAAAGACTGCATGAGCGACGACCTAGGTTTTTGGAAGGTCCATCACGGGAGTCCGACCCTGCGGGTCTCCAAAAAGGCAAGCAAGCAAGGATGCAACATACAAAATAATATTGTACAAGTATTAATGTACATGTTATTTACCAGGTCTTTATAACTGTAAACTTTAACAAGGTCTACCTTCAAATTAATGCTAAAACAACATCGTTTGCGCTTGTATGTATTGTGTTTGTGAGTGTGTGTGTCTGTGTCTGTGTTATGTGTGAGGGACTTTTTGCAGACCTTGTAGTTAGGTTTTTAGGAATATCTATAAAAACTCATATTAACACATACGCCTTTTGTGTATGTGCAAAATTTGGGGGAAAACTTGCACTTATTGTTCTAACCTTAGGAGAATGTAGAGGGGACAGGATTTGTGGAGGACATGTAACCCCACTCCTCCCGTTCCTGCCCTAGCTTCCAACACCTACATGTATAGTGCTGTTCAAGCGCCAACTCTCACGCATTAGAGAAGGCGACCGCGGTTTTTATATGGGTTACACATGTTCTTTGCCTCATTAAAATGGTACGCATGTGTAGCATTACAGGTGACCGATTTGCAGTACATACTTGTCGAGACCTATCACGTATTTGATAAATGAAATTTTAAAAAAGTGAAGTTTACTATTGTGAGTGGGTAATAATTATCCAAATTCTGAACAAGGAAACAAGCACACACAAATGTACACACTAACACCACAACACCACATACCATACACACACACGCACACACGCATGGTAGCGATGCTGTCACTACCGCGGCACTCACAGGTTGTGTTCAATCCCCTAGAAAGCGCGGATGTTTGAATGAATACACACATAAAAACCGAGGAAATTTGACGAACCGAGGAATGCGAAGGATACAAAAGCGAGTGACTCTATAGGGGGGATCCCTCTCTCTGCCTGCAATGTGGTAAAACGTAAGAAATTAAGCTATTCATCGGTTGTGAGGGGGGTAATTTTTTAACCTCTCTAGGCTATGTAAACCCACAAATTTCCCAATTGAACACCCTCACTTTGTATGGGCTTTAATGTATACAACATACACACACACAACAAACCCACATACAAATCCCAGTACGCCTATATTGAACTTGAGTAGGTGACTTCCTCAAACTGGTATATAACAATATATAATACTAAAAAGGATAACTGATTCCATGAACCAAGGCAAAGGGAGAAGCCCCATCCTTTCCATGCATTCTGAAGTCTTATTGATATTATACAAAGAAATAGCCAAGTCTGTGTTGGGATAGTTGGTTATGCTAGAGTGTAGACTAAAGAATTGCTACTAAATATATTTTTGTAGGTGTGATAAAATTAACGAGGTGAACTAGATATAAAGATAATCACCTCTAAACTGCTTCATTAAATGCAAAAGTGTTAGATGAACGGTTTTTCGTTTTGATGCCAGTAAACACTTATATATTTAGTTTAATAAACAGATACCATAATACTTAAATAAAAATCTGGGTCCGGACTTTTATTACGAATTGTGATTATATACATGAATGACATCGTTTTGAGTTTTAGATTTTTCACAGATGTGGAAAGTCATTATGAAATATTGACAAAACACACGCACACACAACACACACACACACAAACCACACACACCACAACACACACCCTACACCACACACTAACTTTGTTAGTCTCGAGTTTGGGGGTGGAGTCATGGCGCGAAATTTGCATTCGTTCTTGCGTTTGGATTGCGCCGCCTTTGTTCGCGTGCGTAAATTGCTGCAATTCCCAAGGCAACACGTGGCGTTCTCGGGTTTGCAAAACCTAACACGCCGCAGTGACGTCACCCCAAAACTTGAGATCAAACAGAGTATATCTAGACATTCTACGGAAGGGTTTGCAATAGTTTTCTTTCAAAGAGGACAACTGCAATTTGAACAATAAGAGAGCGCCCCTCAGATTTCAAAATTGAATATTTTTGCATGGTTGCAAAGATTTTATATCGTCGCCCAACAATCAAATACTGTCGTTATTTTACAAACACCGGTTTTCCGAGAAAAAATCGCAATTCAAAAATCCTACCGCGGACATTTCAGTTAAGACATAGGGTTTAAATCGAAGCCTAAAAGAAACATCTAGACTTCACTGTTTTGAAAAACATTTAAGTCAATATAAATCAAATCCAACTTAAAACTGCAATTATATTATCTTAATAGGCTATAAGTTGATTTCTGTATGTGACATCCGAATAATGTTTTGCAAATACGGCGCAATATACACCGTTGTTTTGCAATGTACGTAAAATAGAGCACTATGTGAAATCTTGTTACGAACTAACGATGGAGACGTAAAAAAAGGTCTGGAATGTGATTCTTTGGGGATCGGTAAAAATCGCTATATCACACCAGTGTAAAATGAATCTCGATTTAATATACACAGTCATGTGCAATCCGATATATTAATTTTATGAAATAAACAAAATCTGTAATTATAACTAATTCATTCGGCCCTCACAGTTTGAAACTTTGTGGTTGTAAGAGCTCGTGAACAAGTAAGTAGCGAATTTGCAAAAATCTAAAACATTCAAATACGACAGTATGTGACGCTGGCTACGATATCCATTACATTAGCCCTCACCTGGAATGATTAAGACCAATTCAGCACCTCTATGGCTGAACTCTGGGGCCTTATTCAGCAAGAAAACACACGCCGTGATTGACTTCCCAAAGCATGCATCCTGTTTGACCGGTTCTGTGACCTTTGGTTTTAATAGAAATCAAATGAGTACGAGTCGATATGCATGCTAGTACCACCCAGAACGATAACGATCAGATTATTGATTTCTGATCAATTAGTTATGATCAATCGATGACGTCACCAATATCGATGACGTCACCGATATCGATGACGTCATCCAATATCAATGACGTAACCAATATCGGTGACGTCCCAAATTTTTGTTTTGTGTTGTTTTTTTTTATTTTTAAACTGATTATTTTTTTATAATTTATTTTATTTAAAAAATAACCTAACTGTTTAAAAGTAAATTGAAACCACCAGAAACACATCAATGAATCGCCAAAGTAAAGATAAAGCACTCATGAAACACATTAAGACATAAAGCAACAGAGACATATGGTTCGTGGGGTAATTCTTTAATTGTATTTATGCCATTCTTTCGTTTTTCCTTTTAAGAGGGGACACGGACATTCTCTCTTTTTGGAAGATTTGGTGGTTCTTTGAAAAGAACCGGGGGGTTTAATCTCAATCAATTAACAATCATTTTAAACTTGGATACGGTGGACCGGCATGACATCGCTTCGAATACATTCTTTTTGGTCTACCGCACATAGAAAGGATTTTATCATCACTTCTCCCAAAGTTAGCAATGAGGAACACGCCCAAATTATATCATCCTCTGAATTAGCATAACCACATTCCCATTCTTTGTTTTAATTATCTCTTTACCAAAAATCGTTGAATGAAAGTCGTATATTCGTATCGTACCGTATTATTCCAAAAATACTGTCTCTTATGCCGCTCTCACCATAAAATCCACTGGGCTAGTTTTAGCGACAGAAAACTGCCATAGCCAATACCCAATCAATCAGAAATGAATTTGACTAAATCACCAAATATGAAAAACAAGCTTTAATCATATGTTAGTTCAGCTTCACATAAAATCACGTGCGCAGTTTCAGGCTAGAGAAAAATGTCACATTGAACACGATTTTAACCAGTTTCGTACTAACGTTGTCATGGTGTATCAATCCCGATCAATCAAGGTTTGTTGACAACACCACATATTTCAATGCTTCAATGTATCGCACTACAGGAAGTGGTAGATATCTGTCTTCCTATAGTGGTCAAAAGCCCATGCTGTGAATTCATTGCACTAGCATAAACCAAAGACTATAGCCTATTTAGAAAATATATCATTTGTTTGGTTATATGTGGGAGTATCAAATCCAATTATTCATATGGGGGGGGGGGGGGGTAAGAATGTACTTTTCAATTTCAGAGTCACTGCTAAAAAGCATGGTATAGGGTTAGCTAAAGCGCTAACAATTAGAACCGGAAGTTAACTTTATGTTTATTAAAGGCAACATATTTAGCTGTCATTGAAACATATAATGACAAATGTAACAAATCAATAACCGCAAAACGCAAAGTATTTTGGGGTCGATTTAGTTTTTAAATAGTTTTTTCGAATAACTATTTCACATACAACAGTGACTAGCACTCATTTATTTTTTACAGTTTTTTTTTTCCGATTGGAACTGCACTATGACCTGTATTTTCAGAATATTTCATGAGCATAATTCTATCCAATACCACAATACCCATTCCTTATTTTGGCTTTTTGTGTGACGAACCGCCTTGACATGCTTTGTTTTGCCTGCTGTTCCGATTCTGTCTCACACACACGTAAAGGTTTATGCCTATCTTGTATCATATGTTGTTGACTAATACCTTCATATAACTATATGCCTTCCTCACCATGGCTCTGTCAGTAGGTTTTCTTTTGATATTTTTTGATGAATTGTATCCATGCTTGTTGCTTCATCATGTAAACTACTTGTTGTGGGGATTTTAATTTCCACTGGGCTGTGCGGATGACACCGATGCTAATAAACTGAAGACATCTAGAATCAATTTAATTTGGTCACAATTTATTAATGAACCAACGCACATCAATGGTCCACACTTGATCTTGTTAAAAATACTCATCTTGTGTAAGCTCATCACTCTCCCTGGCCAACCTTTTTATCTACCATGGTCTATTCCATGCAAGTTAAACCTTTCAAAGCCGATGCAGCCAAAACAGCTATTTCATATCGCAATGTAAGACCATCACCACGTGAGTTTTAAATGGACATTACACTGTCAAGATTTTATTGTGTTATCCGATCTGATCTCGAGAACCTTACTGTCAATTTGACTCAATTTAAGAGAGTTTTTTTCTCAACCAGACACTGCCCACTCAAGATCTCACCATCACAATACATCCGACAAACCCATGGTACAGTCCCCTGAAATTGCTGAGCAAAAAGCAAACGCAAGCAGCTTGAACGGCGTTGGAGGAATAACAAGGTTGGAAATGATCGCGACCTTTTTAAACCGCAAGCGTCTGCGTGTCACACAGATGTGGCAATTGCCAAACGCGCGTATTAATCATCAAAAAATAGAAGACTGCAACAAAGAATTCGAAAAATAGTTCTTAAAATTGTAGATTTTCTTTGCTCCATCAAAAGGCAAGCCTAAGTTACCTCTTTGTGACAGTGTTGAGACTTACTGAATCGTCAACATTTTCTCCCTCTAAATGTTATACTTCGTGCAGCCCTTGATAGCTCCGATATAAACACCCTTACTTGTTTGACCAATCTAACAAATCCCAAAAAGTTTTGCGACTCCGTTCTAATTTGTTACACTTAATCTCAGATACGTTCGTCATTGATAAAATCATCTCCATCAAGTCATGCGATCTCGATCCCTGCCTGCTTGGATGCTTAAGATCATCAGACACCTGTTGCAAGTCTCACAAATCGGCAACAGCTCACTGTATACGGCATCTTTTAGCAAACTGTTTCAAAAATGCCTTAGTCACACCCCGTCTCAAAAAGCCTCAATGGATTTCATAACTTCAACATTTTCGTCTGTAATCAAACTAACCTTTGTGGTCGAAAATCATTGAGAGTCCTTGCTTCTCGCCTGACTGAATACTTGTCAACAAATGAATGATTTGATCCATTTCATCTCCTACAAAAAGTATCATGGACTGAAACTGCTTTTAGTGAGAGTGCAGAATGATATAATATGTTCTCCTGGACAACAAATGTTGCGGGTCTTCTGGTAGTATGATCTCTCTGCAGCTTGACACCATAGACCATGGTATTTTAAAATGTCGCCTGGATTCTATTGGTATCAAAGTCCTTGCTTGAGTGTATTTTCGCCTACCCAGTGATAGAAGCAAACTGTAACATTAACGGGACTTGTCTGCCCTACACATTTCTTTTTGGATTGCCCCCAAGGATCAGTGCTGGGACCACTGCTTTTCATACTATTCACGCCCTATAGCAGATATAGCACGTAAACATGACTAAATGTGCACCTCTATGGCCGATGATCCCCACATATTCTCTTATGACCTAAAATCCCCTGATGTTGAATCCATTTTTCGCTCAAAATTGAACATGTGTTGGCCGATTCAGTCATGGATTACGGCAACAAACTTAACTCAGATGTACACTGAACTTGTCATGTTCACACCTAAGGCGAATGCAATCTAATTAAAGATAGCGTATTCACTTGCTATGCCAACAGTCAGTCCTGCCCATTCGGCTCGAAACTTAGGAGTTTCCTTGATGAACCATGACAATGGCTGAACTGTAAAGAAAGTATGTCAGTCTGCATATTCAATACGTAACATTAGCTCCATTCGTAAAATTTTGTCATATGACATGGCCACAATTCTCAGTCCTCCTCGTCACTTCTCGACTGGACAATGGGAAGCACTTTCTATGGGAATTTCAAATACTCTCTTAAACTTCAGCAACCCAAATGCAGCTTGCTCGTGTATTGTCAAACACTCGCAAGTATGATCACATAAACTCCAACTCTTATACAGCTTCACTGGTTACCCATCCTTCACGGTCGTCTTCAAAATCTTTGCTCCATGAAATCGCTAAATGACTTGCACCATCTTATATAAGCCGACTTCTCACCCCATATATACCAAGCCGCACTCTCAGATCTTCTGATAAATTTTGTTAACGACTCTAGCACGTTTCCCCCATGGGATAGGGCGTTTTCTTCAGTGCTCCTAATTCTTGACTTCTCTCTTCCCGCATGACATCCGTTGCTGTGGTTCTATAAATTACTTTAAAAATCAGACTTAAAGACACATTTGTCCAGTCTGCAGATGATGTTTTAATTTGTATTCATTTATTTGTACTTGATGCTTTGAGTCCACTATTGTATGTTTTATAATGCAATTTTCAATTTTGTTTTTTGCACCAGTTGTCATATTCAGGGTACATGACTTTCTGTCATTTGTAATTTTCGCTTGTTTGTACTCTATTGTTCAGCGCCTCGAATCGGCGGCCTATATAGATGGCGCTTTATAATGCTGTTATTATTATTATTATTAAGTAACCTAACACTTGTTCTGAGTTACCACATAATATGGAAGGAGGAAGTTATCACCTTTAAGGTTTGTAAACTTGTATTTATAATGTAGTATCAGGAAATTGCCATTATTGTTGTTGTTTTGGGTATGCTATTGTTGAAGGTATGAAATCTCTCCATGTTTGTGTGCAAATGGACCAAGGCACTAAAATCAATCTGTTGTAATGATATACTCCCTAGCATTCTCCATTATAGGGGTTTATGCTTGTTCGTATAGGCTGATAATTTTCTGTTTCCAGTCTTATACTCAAGGAGACTTGGTGGGCTCATGATGATTATGGTTGTGTTCCACCCTAGGTCCCAATCACACCAAACTGGTGGAAGCTAAGTACTTAACGCATGCTATTATCTCCCAGTATGTAGGAAGAATCAAAAACATGGGTCTATTACCTTAGGCTGGTATTAGCCTTACCCGGAGCTGATAATATTATCCCTGCAACAACACTGTGATATTCCTATCACTTGGCTGATGCAATTATCCTCTAGCACAAGAGCGGGGATATCACTACAATGGGGCTGATGATCTTATCCCCAGCAACAGAGCTGTGATGTACATGACCATCACACAAGCACGCAAAATATGCTTTTTAGCTGCCTTCCCTGGGACTAGGAGATTTTAAAGGATTTAGCAGCGATCATGCGAGAGAATCGAAAAAATGTGGAGATGCATTTGTTAAACTTATAAACGGAAAATTTGTACATTCATTAACTTCTTAATGTGATCAAACCACCAAATGTGAAATAATGTAGTAATTTGCGGAAATTTGTTATACCGTCTCCAGCAAATAAACATACAGATGATGGAGTCTCAAATCTACCCTAAACAGCTGGATTGTGGTTTAACCACAGTACAGAGTAAACAATATCAATAATTTGTGTTTGATTCAAACTGTATTGACTGATGCACCATATCACGCTGAAAATACGTGATATTCACCGGAAGGCCTTTTCGATCTCAAGTCGGAATTTATATACGCACGTATAGAGTACAGATCGGATAACCTACGTCTGTCCTTTAAGACAGGTTTCACGCCAACCACTTGCAGGTATTTCACCTAGCCATGGCAGTACAAAAGATAAAAATATGAATTTGATTATTTTTTGATGTGTCGGATTAGCAATCGCTGCTAATCCCGTGAGTAGATCCTCCTTTTTTCCCCGCCCTCCTTTTCCCCCTATTCTCGGGTGTGTCAATTTCAAAAGTTGCAAACCTGGTAATAGGGTTAGCTAAGCGCTAAAATTAGAACAGGAATTTAAACTTATGTTAGATTAAAGGCAACAATATTTAGCTGTCATGAAACAAAATCATGACAATTGTATTCACATCAATGACCGCAAAACGCAAAGTTATTTTGCGTCTATTAGTTTAATAAGTTCGAAAACGTATTAACAGTACAACAGTTGAAATAGCACTCATCTTATTTTTACAGACTTTCCGATTGCGAAACTGCACTATACCTGTATTTTTCAGAATATTCCTGAAGCATATTCTATATACAATACCAAACATACCATTGCTTAGTTTTGTGGCATTTTGTGTTGACTGAATAGCCTTGACATGCTTGTTTGACATTCTGTCCTATTTCTGTTCCTCACACACACGTACAGGTTATGACCTAGTTTTATACAATATGTGATTCTATAATACCTTTCATATAAACTATATGCCTTCTCACCATGGCTCATGTCAGTAGGTTTTATTTTTGATATTTTTTGGGATGAATATTTATCCATGCCTTGTTCTCTTCAATCATGTAAACTACTTTTTGTGGGGGATTTTAATTTCCACTCTTGGATGTAGCGGATCCTACCCGATGCTAATGAAACTGAAAGAGACATCTATCTTAGAATCATTTAATTTGTCACAAATGTATAAGGACCCAACCGGCCCATCAAATGTCACACTTTGGATCTTGTTTAAACGTCGATCTGTGAATAATCTCATCACTCTAACCCATGGTGCCAACTCCTGTTAATCTGACCATGGTGCCTATTCCCTACGCAATTAAACCCTTGCAAAGCCATGCACCAAAACAGCGTATTTTCATATCGCAAATTTAAGACCATCAACAACCTCAACCATGATTTTGAAGGACATTACACGGTCAATTATTGTGTTATCCAAAGCTGATCTCGAGAAACTTACTGTCATTTGACTCCAACTTTAAGGAGATTCTCAACCAGCATGCCCCACTCAAGAATCGCACCATCACAATACATCCGACAAACCCATGACATTCCCTGACATTGCTGAGGCAAAAACAACGCAGCAGCTTTGAAACGGCGTTTGGAGGAATACAAAGGTGTGTAAATTGGATCGCGACCTTTTTAAACGCAGCGTCTTGCTTTCTACCGATTTGGCAAAGCCAACGCTCGTATTATCATCAAAAAAATAGAAACTGCAACACAGATCAGAAAAAATTGTTTAAAAGTTGTAAGAAGCTCCTTTTTCTCCATCCATCAAAAGGCCGCCTAAGTTTACCACCGTCTTGTGACAGTATTGAAGCACTAACTTAGCTTGAATCGTTCAAAATTTGTTTTTCTTCACCTCTAAGATAGTTAGAATTCGTGTCCAAACCTTTGATAGCTCCGATATACACACCCATTACTTGTTTGACCAAGCTAACAATCAAGTTGCGACTTTATTCCGTTCTAAATGTGTTTACACCTGCGTCTCAGGATGAAGTTCGTAAATTGGTAAAATCATCCTCCATCAAAGTCATTCGATCGTCGAATCACTGCCTGCTTGATGCTTAAGATGCACTCAGACACCTTTGTTGCAAGTCATCACAAAAATCGTCAAAGCGCACTGGATACGCATCTTTTCCAAACTGTTTCAAAAATGCCTTAGTCACACTACTTGCTCAAAAAGCCTCAATGGATTCAAATAACTTCAACAATTTTCGTCCTGTATCAAATCAAACTGTTGTGTCGAAAATCATTGAGAAGTCCGTTGCTTTTCTCTCGCCTGACGAATACTTGTCAACAAATGAAATTATTTTGAGCCTTTCAATCATGCCTACAAAAAGTATCATGGACTGAAACTGCTCTAGTGAGAGTGCAGAATGGATTATTATGTTCTCCTTGACCACAAATGTGGCGTTCTTTCTTTTTCTGGTATATTGGATCTCTCTGCAGCCTTTGACACCCATAGACAGGTATTTTTTAAAATGTCGCCCTGGTAGTCTATTGGTACAAAGGACGTGCTTCTGAGTGGATTTGCTCCTAACCTCAGCGCTAAAACGCAAACATGTTTAACATTCACGGGCTTTGTCTGCACCACAACATCTTCTTTTTGAGGTGTCCCCCAAGGATCAGTGCTAGGACCATGCTTTTCAATCATCATTCACACGCCCTATAGCGATTATAGCTAGTAAACATGGACTAAATTGCCACTCTAGCAGATGATACACTACTCTATTTCTCTATGACCTAAAATTCCCCTGGATGATGAATCCATTGTGCTCTCAAAATTGCACAGTGTGTTTGCCGATATCAAGTCATGGATGACGGCAAACAACTCAACTCATGATGATGAATACCTGAACTTGTCATGTTCACACCCTAATCGAATGCCAAGTCTAATTAAAGATAACAATTCCCATTGCTATGCCAACATTCAGGTTCTGCCCATATTGGCGCGAAACTTAGGAATTATCCTTGATGAAAACATGACAATGGCTGAATGTAAGAAAGTATGTTCAGTCTGCCATATTTTCAAATACGTAACATTAGCTCAATTTCGTAAATTTTGTCAGATTCTGGCCACATTCTCATTCTGCACTCGTCCACTTTCTCGACTGGGCATTGGAATGCACTTTTATGGCATTTCAAATACTCCTCCTTCAAAAACCTTCGCAGAACAAAATGCAGCTGCTCGTGTATTGTCAAAAACTCGCAAGTATGAACACATAACTCCAACTCTTATAAAGCTTCACTGGTTACCCATCCGTCAGGAATCGTATTCAAAATTCTTTTGCTCACATGGAAATCGTTAAATGGAACCTTGCACCATCTTTTAAGCCACTTCTCACCATATATACCAAGCCGCACTCTCAGATCTTCTGATAAACTGTTGCTAACGACTCCTAGAACGTTATCCGTCCATGGTGATAGGGCGTTTTCTTCTTCATGTGCTCCTAACTATGGAACCCTCATTCCCCATGGACAATGCCGTTGCTGTGTGTCTATAAATGACTTTAAAATCACTTAAGAACACATTTGTTCCAGTCTGCAATATGATGTTTAATTTGTATTCATTTATTTGTAAACTATTTTAAAAAAAACTAAAAATATTTTTAAATGCATTTTCATTTTTGTTTTTTTTTGCGAACAAGTTGTCATAATTTCACAGGTAATGTAATTTCTGGTCATTTTGTACTTTTCGCTTGTTTTTGTACCTAAAATTGTTTCAGCGCCTCGAATAGGCTGCCTAGATAATATGGCTTTATAAATGCTGTTATTATTATTATTATTAAGTGAAACCTAACCTGGTTTCTTGATTTCCAAACAACTAATATGGAAGGAGGAAGGATCACCTTTAAAGGTTTGTAAACTTGTATTTATAATTTATTATCAGAATAATGCATTATTGTTGTTGTTTTTTTGGTAATGCTAAGTTGTTGAGAGGTAGAATCATCTCTCCCACTGTTGTGGCAAATGGACCAATGCAATAACTCATATTTGAATGCATATACTCCCGAGCATGGGTTATTCCTCCATATAAGGGGGGTTTTGCTTATTTCGTATAGGGCCTGTGAATAATTACTTTTAATCCAGTCTTATAACTCAAGGAGAACGTTTGGGGGCTCAAATGATATTAATGGTTGTGTATGTCCACCGCTAGTCCAATCAACACAAAACTGGTGGACTAGAGTCTTAGCGCATGCATGGATCTCACAGTAGGTAGGAAGAATAGAAAAACCTGAGTCTATTAAACTTAGGCTGAGGGTATTAGCCGTACAACGGAGCGGATAATTGAAAAAAATTATCCCTGCAATAACAACACTGGTGATATTCCTATCAATGGGGCTGATGAAATATCCCTAGCACAGAGCTGTGATAATCACGATCAATGGGCGATGATAGTATCCCCAACAACGAGCTGGTGATATCACATGGACCATAAACCCCAGCCCGAAAAGGATGGCTTTTAGCTGCAGCCCTGGGAATAGATTTGTTTAAGGGATTACACAATCCTTCCGAGAGAATTCGAAAAATGTGGAACTTGCATTTTTTAAACTTATAAATCAGGAAAAGTGTGGGTACATTCCATATAACTGCGTTTATGTAGACACAAACCACCGAAATGTGAATTAAATGGAGTATTTGAGGAAATTTTGTTATCCGTCTCCCACACATAGACATACAGTGATGGAGTCCTCACAAAATCACACGAAACAAGCTGATGTGGCTTACAACCAGTACAGTAGTAAACAAATATCAATAATGGTTTGTTGTTGATTTCAAACTGTATTGATCATGATGCACAATATCACGCTGAAATACGTGATATTCACCACGGGAAAGCCGTTCGAATATCTCAAGTCCGAATTGAGATACGCACGTATAAATTACAGAATCGGCTAGAAAAAGTACTGTCCTTGTCGTTAAATAAATACTGGATTTCAATGCCACCACTTGCGTTATGTTCACAAATACCATGGCAGTAAACAAAATAATAAAATATGAATTTTGTATGATTTTTTCGATGTTTGGAGATAGCAAAGTCGCTGGCTAATCCCGAATCTTTACAAAATAATTTAAAAAAGTGATCGGGGTGTGTTCAATTTCAAAATTTTGCACATTATAATAGAAAAAATGTACAAACATGCTCTGAATACGTTTGAAAAACCGCGATAATTATTGGTCTCTAATGATTTCTATGTAATCAATCCAATTAGTCGTAAAAAACCCTCGTCGGCTTCGCAATCACGTACCTTGTATTTAACGTGTCTGATCGGCCAGAGGTCAGCTGATAACAATGGCTCGAAGACGAAGGTACACTCCGCGCTTGTAATCTGTGCGGATTTTTGCGTTATTCCACGTTGACAGAAGAAGTAAGAAAAATTAACGTCTGTTACTTTTGGCATCTTGTTGGTAAATTTGTATCCTGTGTCATCAAGATGGAAGCCACTATGACCTGCGAAGAAGGTAAAAATTGCCCTTGAATCAGATACAAACTAGACTTAATTTGGCAGCAACAGTGACCAGTTGAGCAACTGGATGGTTTAATTTACCAATTCCAGCTCATGCTAAATTCCATCAGAAGTACTACTCGAGAAAATTTTGTAACGTAACATGCTAGCTCGTGGAGGATAAGAAACACAAAAATCAATCCAGGAGTGCAATGGTTTTTTGTGTGTAAATAATTATAATAGGGCTGTTTTGAAATTAGAGTGTATCGGTGCGCATGGCTACATCAGAGCGCATAGCTCTGTAGCCATAGGCGGTTATGTTCAAGGGTATTATGTTTGATAGAGATTACTTTGCAGGGGCAGTTTCTGGTTTGAGTTATGCACAGGGTACTTTAACAGAAGCATGATTGATGTGACTTCATATTTTTTCTTAATTTAATCCTGATAGTTACTAGACTTTTGAACAAGGTTTAAGAGATGATTTTTTAATGTCACTGGGACCGAGACTGATGCCATAGTAAGTGCAGTATCATTTTCACGAAATTTACCGTTGGAAATCCCAATGCCCAAATCGAGCAGATCCGTGTCCTACCCGCCCTGTACAGAACCGCGTGTATAGTCTCACACTTTGATCGATTACGCTGTACCAACAGAGATACAGAATGCTTGCTGCTTTTGCCGTATTGTAGTTCATAACGGTAACGAGAGAATAGTTTGGTGTTCACGTGTCAGGACCAGTCAACCACGTTCAGGTATCAGATATCAGTTGCTCTTCGGGGCGACCGATATATATATATCCGACATGTTAAATCAAGGGCTGTACCAACCCTCTCGTCCCAAATTGCTATTATTTTTTTCCAAAAGACACCGTGTATTATGTCTAAACAGTACAAAATTTAACCTTTTCCCTACTTGATTCAAAAAACGACGTCCGATGACGAAATCGGTTGCTTTTTTCCAATGTAGGGATACGTAACGTTATTTTTACCTGATGTGTCCCCCCGAGCAAATACTAAACCAATCAATGCCGTGACGTCATCAAATCTTTATTTTTCCAAAAATTGGCTGTTATTCATAATAAAATTCCTTTTTTTAAAGATTCAACATCTAAAAAAAAAGTATAATTAATAATTAATATTCAATGGTCCCCGCATGAATGTGAAAAAGATGGGTCATAAGTCTACAAACTGATAACAACTCGCCGGCTACATACCCTTACCGTTGCTGAATGAGCATTAACGGATCCCCGTGTTTGTTTTTAGCAGGCTAACAGCCACTTGCGCGCGGCTGCGGGGGGTTATGCGTCAAATCTCCGAGGCCTACTGCATCACAGGCATCAGGTAAATTTACGAACAGATTAATGACTATGTTATAACAATTGCTGGGTATAAATGATATGTAATGAATGTATGATGACCGAGTCTAAGAGCGTACCCGGTACTGTGATTGTTTGGCCGAATTCAGATAATTTCATGACTCGCATGCTTGTTGCCAGTGTCTAATGGAGTTTGGTCCATTTAATATTCATTATGTAATGATTATGACAATACAGATACAGGCCTTTCTTTCTCAGCCGCAATTCAGGGTTGGTGCAAAATACAAAATTCGTCCGGCCTGCCGTTGAGGGCTTTGTGGCTGCTAGTTACTGCTGGCTGTCCCGAATCAACGACAACTGAATGTTGATGCCTTTCTTGTCTATGTCTTCTATCCACACTGTCAGCACTCAATCTGCACCTCTTACAAATTATTATGTATTTGTGCATTTTCAGCTTTATTTAAATGGAGCATCTTAGGATCCTAGCACTCATGCCTATCGTATGGATGCTATAGAATCGACTGGGGTGATCCTACCTCCAGCTCCTGAGGAAGTCCTGAAGACCAGTAACAGTGGTCCACTGCAAGAGTGGTGGTTGCTCAACAGCTCTAGGTGAAGTGGCATTAATATCAACATTGTTTATACTGTTTTTGTTTTGTATATTATATAGATGGTGCAGGACTCCAAAAATTTTGTTAGTTTGCACATCAATGCATAGCTTAAAAATGCAACTCTTCAACTAAAGAATATAAAGCTGAGTGTAATCAATATTTTACAATGTTTAACTTTTGCCAGTTTTAAGAACAAAAATATTGGGTCAGTGCAAGAAAATAAAGACAAATTCTATTTTAGTTAGATTGTGAAATTGGTGGATGGGCACTCTTAAGGATATTTCCATGCCTTAAAAGCTAAGTTTTTTATTCATACTGAAAGAGCTTTAAAAACATAAATGTGTTGTTTTCTTTCTCCTGCAACTTACAAATTTTTATAAACGAGAAGTCGACTTTCCTTTGCAAACCAAACTCGCTACAATTTGCCGTGTTTTTAAGAGTAAAATTAAGTTGTTGAAAATTTTCAATTCCTTAAAAACTGAATGTTTATCACGGTCAAACATCATTTTATTGTACATGGACATATTGGGCAATTTTTGACTATTTAAGAATAGAAATCTAACGGAAGTATTTGGCAAAAACATGCTTGTTGCAAAATTGATGGTCCATATACACTACCTCATGAAATTCTTGCAGAATGAACTGATGGAGAACAAGAAGCAATCAAGCAAATATTGCTAACATTATAAACCTATCTTTGAATGAATTGATTGTAAAACTTTGGTTTTTTTTTTCAGATACGGAGATATTGTGTACCTTGTCAAGCACACCTACATTATTAATAAATAATTATGTAGCAGCTCCCAGATGTATACTTGTATAAAACATACTTGTTTTTGTCAAATAAAATTAGTGGCGTATGTTGGCATTCATGGCAAGAAGAATTTTAAAGCAAAAAAAGGATTTCACAAATTATTTAACTTTCACATCTCATTGAATTGCAGGTGGAAAGAGATCAGCTTCCGTGGTTGTGTGAAAAGTAACCTGCCATGCGCCACATCAGTTGCATGTCAGGTGTACCAATAAGAAGCCTGAAGAGACTGCTGATGAGCAGAAGCAGATGCAGAAAACATGAAGATTCTGCTAGTGATGCGACAACCGGATGATTTGAAGAGTGATGTTGATCATATTGATCACGAGTCTCAGCATCTTAAGTATAAAACACCCTTTGACGATATTAAGTGTCGTGCCAGAACACGACCATTTCAGACAACATCTTAAGCATCAGAGCTATCTTAAGGCTATTATTTGGTCCAATTTTGATCATTTTTGAAAGTATTGTATTTGCAGCTGTGGATTGGGTTCTAGTCTCCTAACTCTTTGCAGAACTATCCAGTAGCAAAAACTTGAATAATGGTAGTCCATAACATGCACAATCCACTTAAGTATAATGAAAGGTGTACAGGCTGTCCCAATAAAACGATCAGTCAAACTAAAAATTCTTAAAATTTAACTTTTTATTTTTTTTATTTTTTTTATTTTTGACTTTATTTTTAGACAAGATCCTAAGTTAAATCCTCGCTTTTATTCCATCCAATTTTATGGACCCCTAAGCGGAGATATTGTCAGTTGAACACAAGGATAAAATACCACTTGGGGGTCCATTCCACATTGAAGGTTCACGAACTAAAGGTTAAGGCGTGTAGCATAATTGTGGTATTAAAAACCCTTTTCAAACAAAAACCATCTTGTACAATCAACAGGGAATGTATTATTAATGCTTGAACTAATCAATAATAATTATTTTTGAGTGAAAGCAACAAATTTATAATGTTTGTGGAATGAGGGAACTCACTCTCGGGGACAATAATCATGAAATCATGGAAATTTGGGGATTTGACTGCTGAAACTACAGTCTCAAGTCTTTTGACGGAGAATTGTGTGGACAATACTCTAATGTGGAGGACAATTTACCCTTCCCATATTCCCCCTGCCTCCAAGATTCCAGGGAGGAACATAATGAAGAAAAGCAGTGTTTCAACACAGAGCAATAAAGAAAGGATGGTTATTTTCAAGATCTCCGTTTACTTCAACAAGGGGTGTTTTTTATATGGTTTCTAACCTTCTGCTGAAACCTGGAGTAGTAAAAGCTGAGACAACAAGACTGTTTGGAATTGATTTCGCAATGCACATGTCATTTAATTAACAATTGCGACTGATAAAGTTAAAATTGTTATAATCCAAGAAGCAGCACGTTAAACCTACATTTCATTTTAATTTTTAATAAAGAATGTCTTGTACGTGTATTTTTCAATGGCAACTTTATTGATATCAGGATAGCCAAACTGGCCCAACAGGTTTTTTAACTGTCTTAGATAATTAGCCATAACTCCTGAACTAGACCCCCCAAATTAACCCAACTAAATCTCAATGAAAGCTGGAACCTCCAAAAAAGTCAGTAAAACTTCCGTTGAGATGACGTAAAATTTTTGGTCAAAAAGTTAATATTTGATTGTATAGTTTTTTTGGGACGTCTGTATTGCACAATCAACCTATGGGAGTAATAAACAAGTAGATTTTTTTATATGTGTTGGTTATTAAAGGCACTATCAGTGATTTGCTAAATCAGAAATCGAAAGAATCAATCAAAAAAAAAAATCCAATTTTGCTTGTATGTACAAGTATAATGTCTAAATGCCCTGCAAATGATAGACCAAGAACAACCTAATAAGGAAACAAATCGACATTGGCGTAATTTAATGGAGATTCCGAATTCGTATCTTTGAACACTGCCCGTTTTCTTCCTTTTCTGTTCAATTGTGTGGTTGAAAGAAGTAACTAAGAGATTTCCACAGACTTACCCTTTACTTTTAAGCAAATTCCAAATATTTAAAAAACTAAAAAATCTTAAAAAAAAAACTGATAGTGGCTTTAACTGCGGATACGCTTCTTGTTTCCCAACTTGAGTCCAAAATAGCAACCACTTTTCCTGAAGCACCCACATTAGTCCTTATTCTTTTGAAATGTTACTTTTAAAATGGAAGTTGTTAAATTAATTTCCAATCAAAACATCTTTAAGAGCTGGTTTCTCTCTCACTCTCTCTCTCTCTCTGAAAAAATAGTACTATAAAGAAAGTTATTTTATATTAAACTCTAATCTGACTGCATAACACAGATCAAGTGTTGTGTTCTGTTACTATAGTTTTGTATAAAGAACCTTTTTTTGGTCTTTTGTATGCTAATTGTTATAACCACAGAGTTGCAACCCTACAATCCCATACATTTGTCTTGGCCCAAAGGTTACAGTTTAACAAACTTTTTTGTGTGTTAAGAACATGCGAAGTAATTTTCTGTTTTGCTTTTTTGTTCCTTTCAATGATCTTGTCCCTTTGTTATGTAATGCACTCAATAGACAATTTTTATACTGCAATCCATGCTTTTGTCATTGCTTTAAAGGTGCTTGTTCCAATTTATTTTTAAGTGTTTCGTGTTCTTAACTAGATATGAGAGTCTGAAACTAGTAGAAGTGATTGCACATGCAAGCCCCTGTTCACTTACTGGCGATCTGTGTTATTGGTCGGTAAAAAACATTTTTGTCTCTATCTTGGGAACGAAATGGATTTGGAACTGAATGGATTTGGAAGCTGAAATTCAGGACAATGAGGAAAAAATATAACCTTCATATGATATCAAAAAGTGATACTACTTCCGCGTAATCAATGTGCCCCAAAGACGATCGGAAAAAACACCCTTTTAAATTTGTGGTTTAAGCTATTGTCCATTGTTATCAGGCTATTGGTTTGTTTATGGGGTGTACAAGCAGTAAGGGAAAAATAAAATTCTGAATGTACTTTATTAAGGTTTCTATGACCCGACCCAATGGGGGTATGTACCCTGTGAGTCATAATCTAATTAGGAATTAGGGTCCTAAAGGGATTTCAAAAGAATTAACAAGGTATCTGGCAACTTATTTGTATGGATTTATTCAGGGAAAAATATGAAGAGAGACAGGGTCCAACTGTGACTATTGATATGCCATACGTGTTTTTTTTTTTTAAAGTGGCATTTTGTGTTCAATAGCCCCCCCCCACCTTACCTTAAAAAAATGAGATTTTTTAATCTGAACCATTGTATGTGCGTCTAATTTTATGTGTAAATATCTGTTTTTGAAGAAATTCCATAAATTTCTGAGAGAGAGAAATTACAACACAGGAGCTCATATGGGCAGCAGTGTGATGCAAATATGATGGGATCTGGGAAAACTGCCACATGGTAAGAAATTTATATTTTGAGTTTTTACTATACCCAGGGTAAAAAAGTACAAGTACATTTACAATGTGCTTACATTGTCCTTATTAGTGTTGGCTCTTGTGTACTTATTTGGTAAATAAGCAACAATTAATACATTCTGGATGTACTTGAAAAGTAAATTTTATTTCTATCTTTATCAAGTTTCCTGTACGTATTTGTGGCTTACAATGTACTATCTGGGGACTTCCTTAGACAGGATTTTCAAAAAAATGGATATGAATGTGCTTACAATGTACTACTTGTGCTTACAATGTACTTATCTGGGACTTAGACCAATTTTTCATGGAAATGTATATGATATGTGCTTACAATGTGGCTTCGGGTGTGCTACAATGTACTTATCTTGGACTTAGTTTTTCCCTTAATCACTAGGATGTACTTGCAATGTGCTTATTTTTTACTTAGTTTCCCTGACGCAAACAGGGTGTACTTGCAAGTCTTACTTTGGAATTAGAGTTTTACCCAAGGGTTTCAGGATGTACTTGGCGATGTTCTTACTTTTATATTGGTATTTCAGTGTACTGGAGATATGTGCTTAATGGTACTTAACATTTATTCATGTCCACATGACAAGGTCAATGGCTAGTCAACTGCCCCTTTTAAAATTTGCTGTGGACGTGGCCGTTACAAAGCTTTGATGCTGGGGTAAATTTGGCCTATAACAAGTAAGTTTTGGTGCTAAACAAGCAGTACCAGGTTAACAGCATGCAACATGTGGTGGTGGTGGTGGACCACATGCTATTCAATGTGGGATAACTAAGAGGTAAATTTTTACTCTTTATTTGCATGCTCATGAGCAAAGATAGTGTAGACATGTATACTATACGGTTATACTATACTGGCAATCTGTTGTGAGTTAATGCTGAAGCTACAAAATACTAGTACTACAACTATGGCAGTCAGTAATTGGTAATTCCAGTTGTATATTACCACCGGTGACATTGTTGTATAAAATCCTAGATTTTGTAGTATTTGGTAAATAAGAATGTGCATGTTTTTAGACACCATTTTAACTTTTAGTTCTGGCGGACAGTGATCTGTTGGTATTTTGTTTTACGTACACTCCTTTTTAACGTATACTCTTAAGTCGAAAGTTCCAACACCAAGGAGAGAATAAAGTAACTTAGATGGACACACACAGACTACAGCCTGTCTCCAAAAAATGGGTAAATCATCAGAAAAAAAAATTGGTTAATATGAAATTTGAATAAGTCATTCTTACGTGCCATCATATTAAGAACAAAGACCAGGCTTGCCAATGTGTTTGTTTTCACATCTTATTTGCTTTTGTAATCCATAGATATATCATTTATAATTGCGAACCCAAAATCGGATTTTGTGCCAACTTTTAATCATGGGCAGGTTTCTTCTCCCATTATGCCAGTGTCTTACCTCAAACAAAAGATTGCAACTTGACAAGCGAAACAAAACACAGATTAAAGTAAACAAAAGAAGTCTGTTTTATCGAAATAAGTTTTAATAGTCAACATAATCAGTTCAATGAAAATATCTTTTTCATAAATAATAAACATATTATTTTATTTTATTAGGGTTTTTTTCAAGTTTAATTTATTTTCAAAATTGGTATCTGATTTGGGAAGCAAGTACAAAATGTTTTTTTTTGGTAGGAGTTTGCATGCAATGTACTTCAAGACCATAAAAAAACTCTCTCCTCCAGCATGTTCCAGGTTGTTGTACGCCGGCTGTAAGCTCATTGTTCCTCTAACAAACATATGTCGAATGTTATTCACTTATCTGAAACCAGAACTTACTGATCCATAACTTCACCATTGAAGTAATAACTTTTAGAGGTTTCTTTATGAATTTACTCAATCCCTTTTTAAAGATTTTCATATCTGCTCAAGTGTGAAAACGTATTTTTAACAAATTCATTCACACGTTTTCACTCACCAGAAAGTGGCACACACTTGATGTTTGTGTTTCGCAGTAACTGGAGTTATCTCTCGATTGAAACACGCAAATGATATGAAACAAAAATCCTGGAAAGCCTGGTATTTTTTTCTCTTATGTGATGTACAATACGACTTATTATGTTTAGATATAATATTGAAAAAATCGGTTTTTGATTGTAACCAATTTTTTTTGAAGACAGGTGTACTCGCGTATCCCTAATTACTATTTCTCACGTATACGCGCGTATATACCCTATTACTATTTTTCACGTATACTCACCTATACTTTAAGTACTATTTTTCATGTATACCCACAATATGCAAAAAAAGTGCTACTTTTTTGGTACAACGGCGTATAATAAAAAAAAAAGCATATATACCCTCCA
>JAMKCH010010318.1:0-85073 GCA_023653785.1 Ophioderma brevispina | reverse complement strand
GAAACATTTCTCAGCTTAATCCTTTAAGATGGGGATATTTTTGATGGAAAGCTTTACATTAGGGCAAACATCAGTACTTTTGATTCTTTTAGGGACACCTGATATGTGAAATCTCTTGTTGACCTTTAACCTCAAGTCTGGTTTAAAGTGGACTTCAACTTCAATTTTCGAAGACCTGAAAAACAAAAACCTAACAAAACTGGAACACACACACACACATATATATATACGGACATGCACGCTCTCACAAAATCCCCCTTCTGCTTTTCAAGCCAGGGGATAAATAAAAGAATTGAGATTAACATAAAGAGTATGACCAGACCATTTTTATAAGCAGGTGTTGCTTGTTTTTGAGGAGGGATACTTGAAATAAACACATGAAAAGTACCCCCACCTTTTTTGAACGACCACAGTTAAAAATCTCTACATCAAGTCCAATTATGTTCTGCCCATTATGATATACCTCATTTACATAAATAGACCCATATATGTAACCATAGCAACCATTTAAAGGATGTCAGTTTTAAAATTGCACTTTGAACCCATTTATATTGTTTGATATTTTAAAGAAAAAATCCTTTTGGTGAAAACCCCTGTTGATAATGTGTCTAATTGAAAACTAAACAAAAATAAGTTTGTTGACACTGGACAGCAATGAAAAATATGGCCTTTCATCTGATATCAAAATTGATACATATTGTGGGAAAATGAGGAGGGGGCCGAAAGATGATTGGAACAAGCACCTTTAAGCATGTTTTGAGGATATTTTCAGGAAAATGGGCCCAAGTCTAAGGAAAACAAAAATGAGACCCATGTCTAAGGATTTTTTCATAAAGTGGCACATCCCCATATACCTTTTACATGCAAAAACTTCACCATTCATCCCTGGCTTTAGTCACAGCTAATTACCAAGACATTAGGCATTTTTCTATTGAGCAATATTTTCCGGATCAAACTGGGTAAAGGATTAAAACAGGTTAATAGAAAATTACCTTCTCTGGTATTTGCTACTTTTTACTGTGGAAATTCTCTCTAGCAAACATCCTTGTTTTTGAAGGATTTTTACCCGAGAACATACCGGATCACGTCAATAGAAAAAAAAAACGCTCTGCATCAGTGTGCATATAGTTGAGAAACCTTAACTGGATGTGACGTGAGATTTTGGGTGAAGTATCATGAATCAACAACACGCAACGTAAAGGAAAGACATAACCTATGGCCATATCACAGAACTGACGGTGCTATCATTCCCGAGGTCAATCCACAATGCACTGCGATATTGACCCGTGAGTGATCTGTACCCGGCAAATTTCACTTGGGTACGTTACTGAAGTCGGCTTTTTTCCTGAATGCTTGCTCCTGTAGAAATTACCCTCTCTCTGCTATCGTACACTATTTACTGGGGAAATATCTCACTAGTAAAATACTGGATGCTCATAAGAAAAATGACAATTGTTATCAAAAATAAAAAAGAGGTGCACTTTAAACAGACAAAGGATTTCAGTGAAACGATAATAGGATACACAAAATATTCTTTGGGGACATTACATATCCTCAATCACATCATATAGTGACATACGAGGGGGGATCAAAAAGTAATGCCTCCATAGTTACCAAATCTTTATCAATGATCCAATGAACACCAAATTTACACAGATTATAGCCTGAGAACTCTTCTACATGGAACTACTGTTCAACATAGTCACCATGTCTTTCGATGCATTTACGCCACCGTTGAACCCAAGCATCAAATCCGGTTTGGAAATACTCTGGAGCTTAATTTTAGCCACTAAACATAACCTTGCCTATTCCATAACTTAACAACTGATTTGACTTCAACCAGATCTTCAAATCTCTAGAAAGTTTATCATAATAATTCATTTGCATCTATTTTTCACATTGAGTGATTGCTGATTTAACAATGAATCTGAAGCTTAATTCTTCCAAAATGTGGTTACTGGAGATGAGACATGGGCATACCTGTATGACCCAGAGAGTAAGGTTCAATCCAAGCAATGGCGCCATAGCTTTTCATCATGTCCCAGGAAATTCAAGGCTGCCAGATCGATTCAGAAGGTGATGGCTACAGTGTTTTGGTACAGGGTGTTATTCTCACAGACTTCTTGCCTGAGGGTCACACAGTCAACAGTGAAAGATATGTAACTACACCTCGCAAGCTGAGGGAAGCCATCAGGAAGAAGAGGCCACTTAAAGACATTCATTCCATACAGCTCCATCACGATAATGCAAGGCCACACACGTCACTTTTCACAACCCAGGCAATAGCCAAAATGGGGTGGTCTGTGATACCTCATCCACCATACAGTCCTGACTTGGCAACTTCAGACTTCTGTTTGGGCCAATGAAAGAAAGTCTCTATGGTTACCCATTTGAAGACTTGAATGAAGTCAAGTCATCTGTTAAGTCATGGGCCAGGAAGCAAGCTCCAGAGTATTTACAAACCGGATTGATGCTGGGTCAAACGGTGGCGAAAATGCACGGACGACATGGTGAGTGAACACGTTAGTATTCATTTTGTAGAAGAGTTTCAGGTATAATCTGTGTAAAATTTGGTGTTCATCGGATCATTGATAAATGATTTGGCGACGTGGAGGCGTTACTTTTTGATCCCCCCTCGTAACTATCATCCGGGGATGACCATCTTGAACGAGTTAACTTATCAAAGACAACTCACCTGCGGAAAATGTGCACTGATGTTAAATGCATTTGTATCTCGCAATGACACCAAATCAAGTAGAAATGAAAGTTAGCCAAAAGGCCAATGTAAAATCATATTCTAGGTAAAACAATATGTATAGAGTTAAAGGGATTTATTGGAATGAAATCTATCAGCACATATATGAAAATATCACAAACTTCTGACATGACCAGATTGGTTTGCATGGTTACTTGGAGTATTCCTTGCGACGAACACACCATTTCACGCACTTAACTTTTGAAGCGTGATGATTTTTTTACGGAGCCGCAATTCAGTTTATATTTACGCTATCGTTTTGCCACAAGCCATGTTTAGGCTTTCACACCCAATTGAAATGATCGGTGGTTAGTCAAGTTCTGGCTGTCTGTATGAAAAGGACTGTGCATTTACTTTTAACATTGAAATTAAAAACACAGCGTTAATTTAGTTCCTAAAATAATCAATTTATCAAAAATGGCGCACATTTTGCCTAATTTTTATAAATGAGAATGGGATTCTTGAGAAAATATAGTTTTTAAAAGAAAAATTAGGAACTCTATACATCATTACAAAGAAGAAGCGCTACTCGGTACATTGAAAAGTACGTAGATTTGCTGAACCGCGGGCTTCGAAATGAAGCACTGAGGCCATATTGGTCATCCAAAGAGCCCAAGCAGGTGGGTAAGGGCCGGTCCATTTATAAAAAATTGTTCCCATTGAAAATGGGGAGTAAGCGAAAGAATCAAGGCCAATTCAGTGAGCTCATTGTATTGGCGCCGTATAGTATTTATGGGAGATGGCATGTAGCTAAAACGTGCACCCGGGATAACAACTTATGTTAAAACAGGTTGTCTCGGAATGATGTTGCCTCGGTAGACCAAGATTCCCGCCCGTTGCTCCATTATCTTAATATAAAAGTACTGTTGTGTAGCCAAATAATCCATTGTATAGAGATATGTGGTTACAGTGCGACTGCGATTTTCTTAAAACTATAAAATATTACGCGACCCTTCTCCAAGTCAAGTTTTAATGGATTGTTAGTTGTTTAGGCCAACTAAAACCCTTGTTAATCACAAAAGATATCTAAAACATTCCCTTTAACATTTTTCTCAAAACACCTGAGGTTTTTAAATATGAGTTTTTTTGCTTTAAAAAATCTAAACGAACTCGCACATAACCTTTGTGAATCAACAAATTCACAAGGATGAGGCTTTTAGCAAACTTGCACGTGATATATGCGCGTATGGGATATATTTTTGCTGGCTTATGTTTCGGTATTGCATGCGGCATTGTAAATATACCACAGGGAATAAACATGGTAGCTTCCATGATTGTTGTACAGTTGTGTACATTTGTCGGAATAAATCTGGATTTTTTTCGCAAGGAATACTCCAATGGCCATGAAAACCATCTGGTACATTTTATTTAGGGATATTTCATTATATTTGTGCCGATAGATTCATACCAATAAATCACTTTAAGGTTTCAACCTCTGGGTAATTTGCTGTAGGGGCAACACCCTCACCCAACCCCAATGTATGGAAAAATCAAAGCTATTCTGAGTTATGAGTTACAATAAGCTCAGCTACCAAGGACAAAGTTCAGTGGGTTGTACTTGCACATACATCGACATGAACTGACCTTGTGATCTGGGTATCATAATACCAAAAAAAAAGGGGTGTACTTTCTAAATACATTGGTGAATGAAAGCTACTGAACTGTGCCAAGGGAATTGACATTTTACTAGCTCATAGTGATTTATGAGTATCCACAAATAGCTGCCTTTTGATTCCAAATTATGGAGCTATATGAGGAGACTACCACCTACAGTTGCCGCAAATAAATCGTGGCCAGCATGGAACGCTCGGTACGCACGTAGCAACGCGGTAATGCACATGTATGGGCGTATTTATGTAGCTCTGTAAATGAGATGCAATCATGTGCGCTGTCTTGCGCTGAACGCTTTATGTACGCGGCAGGTATCTAATACGCTGGCCACGATTCTTTTGCGGAAACTGTAAGTGACACACTACACAACAGGGTGTGCATACAAAATGTTCGAGAATTAAAATTACAATCCGATTATACTGTCGTTTTTTTTATTTTTGCTTTTCTGAATAATGCAATAAATAGAATTCCTGCCCAATCAAAACATCCTTCATTTTCTCCCCGTTCTAGGATTGTGTGTTGCGTTTATTACATCTTGACCAACACTGCGTTTGTTGCCGGTATGACATCTTGACTCTTACTGTAATCTGAAGAAGAGTAGAGGCTGTATCTTTGAATGACTTATCACTGCTTCTGAAAACAAAATCAAAAACCACAAAACAAAGTTTAGAATACACTGAGGTATAGGATTTTCTATGAACTAAGCTGCTACTAGAACAGTGTCCCAACCTGGGGGGAGGAGAACGGACCTTTAAAAGGGGTGGTTTAATGGTGAATGAGGAAGGGGTCGTGAAGCTAACTTTTCAACAATCCTCAATTTTTCATTTAAAAATAATAAATAGACAAGGCGGTTCTCCATCAAACAACAAAAGTTTCCCTGCCCGTCGACGGTAGTAAATGGAGCCAGCGAAATTTATTTCTTAAGATCACAGGGAGAGAATGTGATGGAAATAAGTGTTCTCAAACCACTGAGGCTGCTTCCATAGCAGTTGCAATTTGACGGTATCAAATTTGACTACATTGACCATCCAACTATTTGTAGTTTTTGACTTAGATGAGCCTACTTGCTTTGAAATGACCTTCACAATGTTTCGGTTAGAACTGTTTACCACATCCACAAAGTTTATGACTACCACAAAGAGTGAGTGACCTTGAAAATAAACACCACGACCTTGAAATGACCTTCAAAAATTAAATGGCAATGAATGGTACACACCCATCCCGTTTTTCATGACCATATACCATGTGTAGGGATTTGACCTTGGAACCCCAACATGACTTGAAATGACCATCAAAATTTTTTAGCAATGAATGTTGACAACACCCATAAAGTTTCATCATTTCTCCAACATACTTAGTGGTTGACCTTGGAGAACCCTGCATGACCTTGAAATGACTTCAAATTTTTCGGCACTGAATGTGACCACACCCAACTAAGTTTGAGTCATCCTCCCACATACACCACGGTACGCAGAAGCATTTCTATAGTCCCCCTTGCCAACTAAAGTGGCGGGGACCAAAAAGAATTCACAAAAGCAAAGGTGTTTATTGGTTAATTTATGCAATTTGTTTAAATTTGTCCTAATGTGTGAGGAGCATTAGATTGTAGATTAACCCTAACCCGGACCGGGTCCGTTTTGCCGGCAGACGGCCCAAATGCAAACGAAGAAGGGCAATCTATTTTTATTTTAACGGCCCAGATGCAACGAGGGCAAAGGTTTTTTGTTTTTTTTCTGCGTTTCATTGCATCTCGGACCGATTTTTCCCGGCACCAGGAAAAAGTGCGTAACAGTCACAATAACGGACCAGATGCAACGAAAAAACATCGCCCGTTCATTTCCCGGGAAGACGGCCCCAAATGCAACGAAAAACATCGATATCGCGTCATTTTCCGGAAGACGGCCCAGATGCATTCTGCAACGAAAAAAAAAAACATCGCGCCCTTTTCGGAAAGACGTCCCAGATGTGCAACGAGAAACATCGCAGTGCGAACTTTGCATTAAAAACAGGGATAATAACTAAATAAATAAATAAATAATGGAATTATTTTTGCGTACACCTTTTTACGGCACCCTGATCTGCATGAAATTTGTAGCTATAGTTCGCCAGTCGTGAGTGGCCCTATGACGCTAAATCATAGTCGTGCGTGGCGTGGCGCTATATGCTACGTCATGCTCCGGTTTACGTCATGAAAAGTTTTGGCATAATTTTAAAAAAATAGCTTTGCGAAAATGGTGGCGCTATCACCTCGAACTCGAAATTGTCTATGGCATTTGTACAGTGTAACACGCCTGATGAAACGCTTTGCGCCTTCTGCGGGCCAACCGGTCCGAAATGCAGTGGAGTGAAAAGCATCGCGTCAGTTTCCCGTAAGACGGCCCAGATTCAACAAGGAACATCGCGTCATTTTCCGTAAAGACCGCCCAAATGCAACCGGGAACATCGCGTCAGTTCCGTAAAGGACGGCCCAAAGCAACGAGGAACATCGCGTCATTTACCGGTAAGACGGCCCAGATGCATGAGGGCCAATGAGAGTCATTTGCCCGACCAAAAAAGTTTTTGTTTGACGGCCGAGATGCAACGAGAAAAATTTTCCGACCGGTACCACGTTTTTCGTTGCGTCTCATTGCACCTCGGCTGCGTTAGGGTTAAAGTGCACTGGCCACATTTGAGAAATAATGCAACCCTCTAGATTTTTCACTTGCATGTGGTTATAACTTTTATATACACTAACCCTCACCTGAATTAATTAAGGCCCCAATCAGTGCGCTTATGGTAAACAGAACAATTTTCTAATTAATGTCCCTATGACATTAATGTCATGCAGACGATGTGTAAATGGCATGTAACACAGAAAAAACACACGCCAGAGTCCGACTTCAATAAAAATCCTTCCCCCTGCACAAATATCCCAGATTTCAAAGCATATATTGTGCACCATGACCTGCACATTTACTTAAAGCACATACATTATTTGATGTTTATTGTTCTGGTGTGTAGCACAATCAGCTGTTGAGTGTACATTTTGAGTAACCACACTGCATCATTTTGGCAAGAATGGTATGACAATTTTCTCAAATATTTTTCTTTTCTTTTAAGCTATTTGGGTGAATGTTGTTTCTTCTTTCCCTACTTTAAAGTAGTTTTAATAATGAATCTACATACACCACTTATCCCGCGATATATAAGCTAATATAATAAATCAAAACAAATTCATCTCGCAGTAACTTATCGCACTTATCCCCTTTATATTTTGACATCACTAATAACACAGAGTGAATTGAATCCAAATCCCACAATGCAGCACCAGTTTCGGAAATGTCCACCCAGTAAGGTCTTTTGATCCCACAAAAATCCTATTCCTTACACATAAAAACCCTGCCTTTTTCCCGTCATTTTAGCCGACAAGGTGTTTTACTTGGGGATTTTTTTGCATGATCAGGAAATGTCTTGAGGTGCCTTAAATTTCTTGAACACACCTTTTTCCTTAAGTGCAGACTGTTTAGTACAATACATACTACATATGCAGTAGAGAGGCACACCGCAATGCATTGTGGGATCAATCAAACGCCCTCTTGTTTAAACACAAGACAATATCATCTACCGCACTCACCTGTAGGTTCATCTGGACACGGCAACACTTTTATAACTAATAGTCCGTGTAAAGCAAGCAAGCAGTAGCTCTGAGGTGACAGTAAGTATCATATTCTCCCTCCTTCACTTCCACCATCCGTGTTTCGGTTATCCTGCTAGAGACAATCACTTGGTCTATCAACAGAGAACACTGGTCCTTCATTGTTCCACCGCTCATACCTCCCAAGCCTCGCATTTGGTGTATCGCATGGATCTGGGCCAGAAGTTGCAACTTTGTACAGCTGTGTGAGAATACAATACAAGTTGGTTTAAAGTGATAGCCACTTCATTTCGACCCCCCTCCCCCAAAAATACATCTGATCCAAAATTGACTTTATTATTAGTTTCTTCTGTTAAGCTAATAAGAATCCCACTTTATTCTGTTAAACAAGCGGTTCCCGAACCACAAGTGTCACCCGCTTTTTGCGCCACCTTTCCCTCACTCTCTTTTATCTATAGCTGACCTCAAAGGACCTTTTGACCTTTGCAATTGACCCTGGACCTTATTATCCACCATCCTAATGTTCCCTGTTGCATGTAAGGCCTAAGTATGGTTACAGTGGACTCTTCCAACCTTTCAAAAAATGTCATTTGATGTTTCACAGCCCTTAACGAAACATTACCTCAGATGATCTTTGACCTGGTATGTGACCCTTGACCAACATCATATAAAGGTCCCCAAAGGGCATACCCTTCCCAAGTTCATAGCAATTGGACTTTTTTCTTCTTTGAATAGTCAATTTGAATGTTTTTAGTCCCATTTTTATAACTTTAATCTCATGACCTTTGACCTTGTATGTGCCTTTGACCTCATCTTATGAAGGTTTCCAATGGGCATTTATAATCCAAGTTCTAGCTATTGGACTTTTACTTCTCACATGAAGCCAATTTGATGAAGCCTATTTTATAACTGACTCACATGACTTTGACTTGGTATGTGACCCTTGACCTCATCATCATATGGAGGTTTTCAAGGGGACCTATGACCCAAGTTCTGTAGCAATTGGACGTGTACTTCTCTAAGGAGACAACTATTTTATGAACATTTACCTTTGAAACACAGCCCCAACGGTCAGCGACAGATTAAAAGGCCGACTCAGATATTTTGAAATATCATTATTTTGTGTGGTATTAAAAATAGTCAGCTAGAACTAAAGATAGTCACCTAAATGCTTATCCAAGTTAGAGATGAACGATTTCAGCTTCATGCATTAAACATTTATGCAACAGTATACAGTGAAGGGTAGCTCAAAAATAGCCTTGCGGGCAGAGCCTCGCATTCGTTTCCGATGGCGGATCCGTGCAAGGAGCGAATAATCTATCCTGTATAAAAAATTCTGGATCTGGAAATCTTATTACAAGTTGTGAATTTTCTACATAAAGGACTTCGATTTGAGCTAGTTTTTTCATACAATGATTATTATATGGACCAGCATTATGTATAGGCAAAAAACATGATTTGTTGAAATTGAGTGTGCCCTCATCGAGAATCTCTGAGTCAAGCCTTTAGTACCTGGTAAAATTAGCCTCAGCAGCCCTACAGTCAGACAGAATTAAGGACTGGTTAATTAGTGTCACCTCTGCAATTCTTTCAGACACACAAAAACAATGCATGCTCTTACAATTTGTTTGCTCAACAAACTGTAAACTAGAATTTCGCGGTTCTCGGCGTTCGCGCTCGCTATATCAAAGAATAGAAGCTGTGGGGCCCCCCATGACCTTTGACCCTGGCCGTGACCTTTGATCTCATCAACATATGAGGGAAGCACAGGGTGCACCTATGCAAAGTTTGGTTCCAATTGAACTTCAAGTTTCAAATTTAGAATCAATTTACATTTTAAGCCTTTTTTTGGCAACTTGACCTCACATGATTTTTGACCTTTGTATGTGATCTTTAACCTTGATATGTAACCTTGGACCTCATCAGCAAATGACGGATCCCATGGTGCACGTCCTATGACAGAAGTTTGGTTCCATGGAAGTTACACTTTTCAATTGAGGTCAATTTTAAAAAAACTTAACAATTTGTGACACACCTACACACATCCACACATCCACACATACACACAATCCACAAAATCACACACACACTGATTGCTAAGTGGTCCTGCCAGCTAGAGCTGGCGGCCCAAACAATCTTGGAAAACCGCCAAGGGCGGTATGGACGGATTGCTTTTCCTCCCTAGGGTTATGTTCAGCTCTGGGGCGTTGAATAATATGGGTGTACATAATATGGGTGTATGTATAGTCTATACTTGGCGCAAGAATGGTGGAGATAAAAAAGTCATAAGCCAGTCTGCCTGCATGGAAGGCACTTGAAGCGAGTGGAAGTTGGACCCAAACCGCACAAAACTCATATCGGGCATTAGGCGTCGCCTAGGAGCTATCAAAGGCATAGGTCTAAACCCTTTCGTCTATAGACTAAAATGATATGAGTTTGGCTACTCTAACCATCTAGAAAAAAAAGATTTGACTTTTATGGAAAATGTTGACTTTTTTGCACAGTTTCCCACTCCCTGTCAGACCCAGGGGAGGACCCTGGGAGAATTAATGGCATGGTTAGCAGGGGCTTGTCCCCTCCTACAATAGACTAGTGTGACTACTCTAGCTCATCTTGAAAAAGAGTTATGTAAAATGTTTTACCTATTTTTGTGAAATGTTGACTTTTTGACATTTCCCCACCCCCTGTCAGACCCGAGGGAGGACCCTGGGGGAATGAATTCCATGGTTAGTAGGGGCTTGTGCCCTCCTACTTGTGCCCTCCTACTCTATCTAAGTTTTGGGTACTACTCTAGCGCATCTGAAAAAAAGTTATGGCAAAATTTTTACCTTTTTTGTGAATGTTGCGACTTTTTTGACATTTCCCCACCCCCTGTCAGACCCCATGGGAGGACCCTGGGGGAACGGATTACATGGGTAGTAGGGGGCTTGTGTTGTGCCCATCCACAATATATCTAAGTTTGGGTACTCAGCTCAGCTGGAAAAAAAGTTATGGCAAAATATGTTTACTTTTTGCGAATGTTGACCTTTTTTGCTATTTCCCAAACCGGCCCCCTGTCAGACACAGGTGATGACCCTGGGAAATGGATTACATGTAGAAGGCTTGTGGCATCCTACAAGAGCCTAATCTAAGTTTTTGGTTAGCTCTACCTCTGAAAAAAAGTTATATAGCCAAATGTTTACCTTTTTGTGAAGTTACCTTGTTTTTTTACATTTTTCCCGTACCCCTGTCAGACCCAGGGGAGGACCCTGGGCGAATGGATTACATGGTTTTAAGTAGGGGGTGGGTGGTGCCCTCTTTAGCAATATAATGTCAGTTTGGTACCTCTAGCTCAGCTAGACAACAATTAGGCAAAATGTTTGACTCTTTTTTGGTCGCAGAACACACACATACGTCCTTACATCCATCCGAACATTGCCATTTCATAAGCCGGCCTTTTCTACGTCAATCCGTCCAAATAACCCAAATTGGCCGTTCAAGTGGATTATAATGTTGAGACTTTAATCTAAGTTGGAAATCAGACATTAGTTTTGTCCTTGCATGTCTTAAATAAAATTGCTGTGTTTACCTTGCCTGACCGACCCCATTTTAGCAAAATCCTGAGTTTTAGCATTTTTATAATGGAAAATGACATAAGCTCAGTAAACAACTGAGAAAAATCATCAATAGTTTGGCTAAAACCCCCAAATTGTCAAGCACTCATTTGGGTAAGCAACAGACCTAAGACAGGCTGTTTGATGGACTCTTTGAATGCATTTTTTCATCGGACCATTCCAATATGTTCATCGTACAAAGTTTATAAATTCTTAGTTTTAATTTTTTATTTTTTTTAAAGAACAATTTTTTTTTATCATTTGGATTGCCTATAGTAGTGCCAAGGTTTAAGTCCACATCATCGATTTTGTCACTATTGTAAACAAAGCGTCGCCCCCTATAACGTCCATTTTGTTGCACTGTTGTATTGGATGGTTGTATAAAGACCCCTTGTAAGAGGCTAAGGGTTAACATGCTGTATTTGTCAAGAAATATGGTTTTTTATGGCTTTGTTTACTTAGAAAAGTCGGGACCGAGGGGTTGTTTGGTCGAGAACCAGTCGACAGGACATCGTCAAGACCACTGGAAAAAAAAGTGATCATGGGCGACGAGCACCAGCGTCGTGTACCGGCAGAGCTCGTCCATGGCCATTTTCGGTTTAGAAGGGGCCTCTATTCTGGGGGGGTTTTCTGCCATGAGGGTTTCCTTGAAGGCAACGTAGATGTCATAAAAAGTTCTAGTGCTTGGCATGCACTTCAGAGGTGTCTGGGCTTCGGACAAGGCTTTGGTGGATTCAACATTTTTTGCGTGGCCACAACCGTCGCACTTCCCTCTGAGTTGATGTTTGGCATTGTGGTACAAAGTCACCCGTGAAAGGCTTTTGAGTTTCTGCTAAGCCAGAAATCTATCTTCCTCTTAAGGCTGTCTTTGCTGCACGGTCCATGATTCTTCTTCCCTTTTCTTCCCTTTGGCAGCCGAGAGCTGAGGAGGCCATTTTTGGGGCAGGGATGGTTTATAATTACAAGCCTCGGCTTCCGATCTCAATAGGGAAGTAGGGAGTGGTCCATGAGCGGTTCTCACATTCTGCCACAATTTCACACTTATATTTGCATGTCTTTCTCTTTGCATCAGCCATGTTTTGCTCAGTGGCACTGTCAGTTCTATAAGTACTGCTATCTTGGCTTAAGTTCTGTTTTTTCACAAAGAACCGTGATATAAGGTGTTTAGATGACCTAAAACACTAACTATTTAGAGACAAATCGGTTTTTAATTTAAAAAAAATGACTGCTAAGTGACTTAACCAAGCAGATGTCAAAAACGTATTGGGTCTACAACCTTTGCACTGTTGAGTGTCAATGCAACCACTGCCCAATCATTCTCACATGTAGTTGTTTACTGTGTTTCTCCATTGTCCCTTATGACTCCCTCAAGCACTGAAATTTCGGATTGCTCCATGATGGAACCCGGATCCCGCGACTTCTCCCCACATTTGGAGGATGTTCGTACTCTGGGCATGTCATTCCCTGTATAATTAAAATGGTAAGAGTTTTTGATTGTGGATGAATATGATTTTTCCGATTAGCTAACAATTGTAAAGTATAAAGTAAAGAAGAGCTCGTGCTTGTTTTTCAGAGAATGTATCACTTTTTGTCAAGGCAAAAGGTCACAAAAAGTTTGAAATAAGGGTGATGTGGTGTCAGACTTGTGGGGTTGCTTTAAAGAAGGGTGTTACAGGCATGTGAAGAAGTGTGTTGGTAAAACAAAGGTAAGGAATACAGGAGAGATACAGGGTGGTGGAATGATGAGGTGAGGGAGGCGATAGCGGGAAAGAAGGATGCATTTAAGGATATGACAAAAAATGGTACGGAAGAGAATAAGGCAAGCTATAAGAGGCTAAGAACGAGCAAAGAAAAGTGGTTGCGAAGGCTATGAAGAGGAGGAAGAAGGGGTTGAGTGAGTTGAAGAGAGAATCCACACAAGGTATATAAGATATAAGCAATGAAAAGGATGGAAATATGTTGAAGGGAGAAGATGTATGAGAGGCAGTGATGGAAAGTTGAATTTCAAGTGATAAAGATAGAGGCAGAGTCTGGAATGAGCATATGGATAGGAATCATGAATGAGGAGAAAGTGGGATCAGAAGGGTAGAGGCTGAATGGGTGGAGGGCCAGTTATAGGGTCAGCCTGGAAGAAGTGGTGACTGCATAAGAGAAATGAAAAGGAAAGGCGGCTGGGCCCTCAGAGGTGAGTGCTTAGATGATTAGTGCGAGTGGAGATATAGGGATGGAGGTGATGATGGATTGGTCATAGAGTGTTGGTGGGGGAGGGATCCGGATGTAGTGGGCAGTGAGTGTGGTATTCCAATTTTTAAAAGGGACAGGGGATGCAATGAGATTGGGGTGAGTGGTCATATAGGGGTGTGAAGTTGTAGGAGCAGCAATGAAATTGTGGAGAGGGTTTCTGGAGAATAGGATTCGGAAGATAGTAGAAGTGGATGAGATGCAACTTAATTATGCCAGGGAAGGGAACGACTGATGCCTGTGTTTTATTTTTAAGAGGTTGCAATAGGAATACCGATCTAAAGGGAAGAAGCTTTATATGTGTTTTGTAAATTGGAGAAGCATTTGATAGGGTACCACGGAAAGTGATGGAGTGGGCGATGAGGAAGATAAGGATACCAACAGAAGTAGTGGGTGGAGCAGTGATGAGTTTGTATGAATGAGCCAAAACGATTTAGAGTGGGGCCTGATTTGTCCGAGGAGTTTTGAGGTGAAGGTGGGTGTGCATCAAGGTCTGTACTTTCGCCATTGAATTTTTGCAATTGTGATTGATGTAGTCACAGAGAGTGCAAAGAAGGTTTTGCTGAGTGAGATGTTGTATGCATATGACTTGGTTTTTAATGAATTGATACAATGAGGGACTGAGGGCGAATTTTTTGTGGAACTAAGGTTTGTGGAAGAGAGGGCTTGTCGAGAGAAGGGTCTGAAGGTAAACCTGTTTGGGAAACAAGAGTGTGGTGGCTGGTTGTGTGTGGGTGGCGGAGAGGGAGGTGGTAGCGAGTAATGGTAGACCATGTGTGTGGGGTATGTGGGTAGAGAGTAAAGCAAATTCAGTGTGGTGTGGAGAAATGTGTGGGAAAATGGACCTGGGAGATGCTGCACAAAGATGAAGAGAGTGACCCCCGTTTGGCAAGAGATTTTGTGTGTAGAAGAATTTGAGAAGGGAGCTGGAGGGATGATGGAACAGATGAAAAGTTGTGTGATTAGGTGAGTCAGTGGAAGGAGTTCACATACCTAGGGGATAATTAAGGTTAGTGGGGGTGGTAAATGTGAGGTGGCTGTGACAGCTCGAGTGAAATATGGGTGGGTGAAGTTTTAGGGAATGTGGGAGTTGTTGCATGGGAAAAAGACATCCTTTGAAGAATGAAGGAAGTGTATTAAGAGCTGTGTGAGAATATCATGATGCTGTATGGAGTGAGACGTGGTGCTGAGTGAAAATGAATGGGGATTTTAGAGGAGGAGAACGAAGAGAGCCAATGGGTGTAGGGCGATGTGGGGTGTGAAATTGATGGACCAGGATTGACTGAGGACTTGATGGCAGATGTTGGGTTTGGGGGGAAGAGGCGGTGGACCGGTTTGCGAGGGCGAATAGTGTACGTTGGTATGTGCATGTTTGAGGAAGGATGATGAGCATGTTAAGAAGGCTTTTAAGTTCGAGGTGAGCGGTTTTGAGGGAGGAGGGACTTCCAAGTAGAAGACATGGACGAAACAAGTGGGAGGAGGAGAGTAGATGGTGGGTTTGAGGATGGAGGTATCATATTGAAATCGGGTGACTGGAAGGAATGAGTCAGGGCTGGGTTGGACTGCAAAGTGAGGTGAATCCGGCCACCCCCCGTTGACAGGGATAACACCGGATTTTAAAACTTTGGTTTAGTATTTATTCTGTAATGTTTATTCCAATACAAAAAGGTAAACTTATTTCAAGTGGAGAAATTGGATTGATATGCCTTTAAATTCCCTAACTATTACTGCCACCAATTAAAGATTGGCACCAATTATAATAACGGAAACTCTAGTTTTAAAAGAGACTGAGGAAGATTTTTGTTTGGGATTCAAATTTTTCTCCTCAAAGTGCACTTGATCGATTGTAAGAACACCTACCGAGAATGTTTCAAGGTTTTTTATTGGACAAACAAGCATGAAAGAAAACCACAAACCTTGTTTTGAACTGACCGACTATCCTAATCGTCCCTATAGGAAATCATGCTTGATTTTTCTGTCGTGCCATGACATAACATACTAAATCATCACTTATCTTACATAAAGACGGCGTATTCGGCTGTAATCAATTCAGCTAGTACTTATAATGATATATTTGCATGCAGATTTTGGAAAAAACTTTGATTGGTAGGTTCTAAACAGAATATTTCTAAAAACAGTGGATTTTGCCATTGAAGCAATAATTGCAAACATTCCCCCAATTTTTCACATTTTAGTGGACAATCTCAAAATTGTGATTTGTCATAACAAAGACGGTTTTGTAATTATAATAGGATCGCAGATTGTTTATTTAACAGCACTGCGAAAATGATGCCAAATTTTCTGTCCTCCATTATGAAAAATGACCCTCTAACTTGACTTTTGTGGACTGACAGAACAGCTAATGCATACAAAATTTCACCATTTTTTTGACCTGTTTCCCGCCAGCTGTTGATTATATAGGGGACCTTCCGATATTAATTATATTGAATTACAAAATTCCTTTTTTTGTAACGCATATGGAATTTTTCTAGCTTACCCATTCACAAGTATAGTTTGGCTAGCCATTACCAATGCACTGTGCAAATTCACACATTTTTTTTTAAATTGCAGGGACTCTTCAAAATACATGTTCTATTTAATTGCTTAATGTCTATAGTACAGTGCAATACATAAAAAAATCAATCATACCATTAGTGCCATATCACCGGCAAATTTTTGCATGAGAATGTAAAAATTGCATTTTTACTATCTAGAAAAAACACCTAATATTTGGATGGATTCAAGTACATATTTTGTTTCATTTCATGTCAACTTTATTTCACAGCAACTGCAACAATGTTGTGAAAAAAAGAAATAAAGAAATTTGACAAATTTCTCTTGTTAGATTTTGGATGTTAGAAGTTCTATTTAAGTTGTGTTTTTATCATTTTCACAAAATGAAAAATTAAAAATATTTTTTTTTCTTTCAAAAAATTACTTTATTTAACAAAACCCCATCCAGAGAATTTGGCTATTTTGGTTAAACTACTAAAGTACACTAAGTTTGGATACCATAGGGCCTTCCCATCTTGCTATAAATAATTACTACTTAAAAAATAAAAAATAAAGAAAAAGACAAATTAAACTAGTCACTTAAATTGTTAAAGAAGGATTTAAACTGAGGTTATTCTTTATATTACTTAACTTACTTCGGCCATGTTGGTGTTTTTTTCCCAGACCATCCCCTAATTGTCATGTTATAGCTGATGGTCCCTGTAAAGTGTATGTCCGCAGTACAGGAAAACTTGACCTCTCTGGTTAGAGGAATCGTTTCCTGAACGGAATCCATTATCAGGTATGCCAGGGTCTCCACAGTACATCTGTAGACAAAACACAGACCTCTTTATTTTGTTCTACTACTTAATTTCAAGTTTACCTATGAATCCAAGCATGCTTTATATAAACTTCTTTGTAATCTGGGCACTTCTTTTAGCCTATGGTTTTAAAACCCTCGTCTACATGAACCCTTTTTTGTAGCGAAATTCCGAGGGGGGGGGTGTTACCACCCCGGCTTGTGATTTTCGTTACGTGAACATCCTATTCAATTTATTTAGGTACCAAAGGATAGCGTAGAGTTCTTCTTTCCATTGGTACCAAAACAAGTACAACATCCCCATTATGGCGTCACTATGACTCATTATGTTTTGAGGTAAGAATATTGGATATTTTGGCAATTTTATCAACTTCAAACACCTTATTATGGCACTAAAATCTCTTATTATATAAAACTAGTCATTTGCCAATCAGGTTCAAGTAAAAAAAAAAACATGAAAATCTGATATTCCTAACTTTTTGCAAAAATGATTTCTCCACCTATTCTACAGCCACTGTGTGTCAATGGAAATTGACGTTTTTGCTGACTGCAAACTTTATGACGTCATTGTGACGTAATGCTAGGCATGTTCGGTCCCGTACGCAGGGGGGATGCGGGTCGCACACCCCAAAGTCCACAAAAGGGAAAAAAGTCACTTTTTGCCAGTTTTGTTTTTTTGCTACAACGTGTCCAAATTTAGAGAATTATGACGAAGTCCCTTTTTGGTGATGAATATCCAAAACGTCCAAAAATGAGGACCATTTTAGGGGGTTGGGGTCATGTTTTCCAAAAGGTCCACTTTTTGAAGAATCCGCACCCCCCCGTAAAAAAATCCTGCGTACGTGCCCTGGTCAGGTTTATACTCATTTTGGTATCAATGGGAAAAGCGGAGGACCCTAGCTATCGGTTGGTCACGCAAAATCAAGTGTCTGTGATATTCCTGTGTTGTGGGCTAGGCATGGTTTTGTACTTCTCTCCCAAAGGGGGGGGGGGGTGGTTGCCACCCCACCCCATCCACACCACTTTGGGATCACCCTGTCTTCTTACCTATACCCTGGTGGATGTTTGTTTTTTGGATGAAAAGGAGCAGAACTTGTTAATTGACAATTACAATTAAATATTTTGGGGCACGAAAAAGGGTGTTTAGCAAGCTGGGGAAACCTGAAGGGTTTACTAAAAAAATGTATGATATAAAGAGAAATGTTGTTTTTTGGGTATATTTTATGAATTCAATGTAGAAACATATGGATTTTGTTTGTGATAATTTTGTCCCTGCTCACAGCCCAATGGCAGTCAGTTTTCCGTGGGTAGTATTTAGCTGGGTGTCCATTTAAGATGTACAAACCGCTCCCCGTTTCCACTATGCATTTTGTACCACATCCTAGTACCGAGACTACCTATTTGAGGTGGTCTCGACCCGATCTCGGATGAGGTCCGAGTCCCCACTTATCCTACTGCGTACTCACTAGGGAAGGAAGTGGGCTCGATGTAGCATCACGTACCGTCCTGGTACCAAACAATCACAGTTAGATGGGCCCTTACCTTCCATTGGTATCCTTTTACCAGGAGAGAATTGAACGCCAAAAAGGTATTCACCCTAACTCTTTTCAAAACTGGACTGTGAGATGTATGGCAAGTGTCTAAGCACACGGGACTGATGGCTTAACATTCCCTCCAAAGGATGGGATTTACCATGGTTCAGTTTTCCAGGTCCAACTGAACCAACAGGAAAGAAGTGAATCCCTAATGCAAAATAAATAGCTCATGTCCAGATAAAATCCACAATCGAAACGCACTTAAATCTCAGCAAGTGGCCCTGCCAGGAATACATTTGGGGGCCTCTTGCACAAAGGCTTAATCGCTTTTCTTGTCCTTCCATATTCATTTTAATGGGCAACTGCCAACTATGGCATCCGGCTTTTTCATTGTCCAAATTTTCCAAATGGTGTTTTCTGGAATATAGATTCAACCTCCATTTTGCTCCGAAAATGATCTCTATGAACAGGTTGCCGATTTATACTTTAATATTTCAAGAATTTGTTTCTTGTTTTAATTTATCAATTAACTTTCGGTTTTCGTGCAAGTTAAGTTGGAATACTACATATTTTGAACTACATATTTTTTTTATGTTATGCAAATTTTTAAGACTGCTAATGGCTTGAAAAAAGAAAAACACAGAAATTTGGCACTTTTGCTCTGGTATCATGACGCGAAAGCTTTTATTGCACTCGGGTGTCTCCGTAAAACCTTGTGCTTTACTGACTTCCACGTTCACTTTGCACGTTTTCATCTTAACCTGACATGTTAAATACGTCCAATCCGTCCCATGCATTCACAGCCATGTATCTCATATCAATTACTACTTCACTCAATATACCAAATTGTTTCATAGCACTCCAGTCCCCTTGTGAGAATATTGATGGTCATGATGCCATATTGAATGGTCATCTGGTGCTATGATCTCCGAAGTGTAAAATAAGAAAATACAAGAAAATGAGCCTTTGACATTTGTTTTTTCTCAGTAATTGCTGTAAGGAGACAACAAAACCTTATCTCTGCGTAGCTGTCATGGCTTATGTCCTATCAACTTAATTCTAAACAGTTTTTCTGTTGTTCATTTCATTTATCATTTCAAACTCTTAAAAATTTTTTAAAATGCATCGGTCCCTGACGCTTGTGTCTCCAGCCATCGCGGTTTTGACAGCGGATAAGTTTGGTGTGTGAGTTCACATAGGGCTCATCAGATTCACCTTTTGACTCCTTATATGAACCTTGGCCAGTCGTTCTTTCTGACCAAGTATGAAGTTAGATCAGCAATCAATGTTAACCATTGTTTTAAATGAAAATTGGGTCAAGGTCCACATGGGGTCTCAAGTCACTCAGTGTACATCCCACATTAGGTCTTAACCAGAGGTTTTTTTTGATTAATCTAACTGTGTTAGCCATAGTGTCATCTTGTGCCAAAGAAATGGTTTTAAGATTTTCACAAAAAGGGGTCAAAGTTCACATACTAGTGGTAAAAAAATGTTCACTTTGTTTTACACCATATATGAGCCTTGGCAATGGTTATATTGATCAACTATGAAGTTAATCAATCAATGCACATGTGAGAAATGACCAATTGTTACCTTTGTTTTGGCCAAATCATATAGTCCATAGAGGAAAAAGCTATCCCTATGGTCTTCCTGCTAAATCCAGTGACAAACTAAATTTCCGGCGGTTTCTTCTCGGCTTTCCCGCTCACTATATTCAAAGAATATAAGCTGTGGCCACTCAATGACCTTTGACCTTGCCATGACCTTTGACCTCTCAACATATGAGGGATCCCATGGTTTCCCCTATGACACAAGTTTGGTTTCCAATTGAACTTCAACTTTTCAATTTGAGGTCTATTTTACATTTTTTATCCTATTTTTGAATGACCTCACATGACCTTTTGACTCGGCTGTGACTCTTTGACCTCATCAACATATGAGGGACAAAAAATCAAACCTGAAATGCCTTATTAACTTAACCACCTGAAACAAACCCTGCATGACTGTCTAAAAGCCTACAGAGCGGCACTACCACAGACAACTGGAACAATCATTAATGACTTACCCCTCTTACCTTCAATAGGCAGGAATTGATTGCCTTTTGTGGCACGTAAATTCCAGAATCTTGAACCTGAGGTGGTCCCGATATGATATTTTTTGATCTTGTATCCTTTTTTCTTGCTTTATTTGCTGTACTCTTGTAATATGTGGAAGCACTAAGTTTGGATAAGACCAACGGTTTTTACTTGACAAAAAAATATAAAGTTTTTGCCATAATTTGATTGATCACAAAAGTTCCATATCTTCTCATAGCTGACTTAAATTCTGTCCTTTTATTAATCAGAATGTTGTTGCTTCTACTGGATCTGAAAATACAAAAGATGAGGAATATTAGATCCCTTTCATATTTTGCTATTTTGTTCTCCTAATATATAGAACAGTATACAACAACATGATTCATTTTAACTGCCTTAGTTAACAATGTCCCAGTTGCCCTGCTTTCAAGTCCATATATATTCCCCGCCTAAAAAATCCGAACCGATTTGAAATGGCCTCAAACGTGCTCCAACTTGCTTTCAAATGGAACATGCCAGCCAGCGGGATAAAATCTCTTCATACTTCCCACATCAGTGCTTCGTTAATCAATGCATTAACTGAAACCAGTTGCGTAGCCAGCTTTTTTTCCAGGGGGCAAAAGGGGGGCAAATTCCCCCCCCAGCTCCCCCCCCCCCCCCCCCCCCCCCGCCCCCCCCCCCCCCCCCCCCCCGGCTTACGCACTGGGGAACACAGGTCAATAAGCAAACACATTACGCGAACAAACGCTCCGCATTTATTATTATATTCAGCTAGTACTTAATAATTATATTATTTGCATGCAAGATTTTTGGAAAAAACTGATTGGTAGGTTCCATATAAACAGTAAATATTCTAAACAGTGGATTTTGCATTGAAGCAATAATTGCAAACATTCCCCCAATTTTCAAATTTTAGTGACAATGCTCAAAATTGTGTATTTGTCATAACAAAGCGGTTTTGTAATTATCATCAGGGATCGCAGATTGTTATTTAACAGCAATGCTGAAAATGCCAAATTTCTGTCCGTCCATTATGAAAATGACCTCTAACTTGACTTTTGTGGACTGACAGAACAGCTAATGCATAAAAAATTTCACATTGAATGTTTCCAGCAGCTGTTGAATTATTATAGGGGACCTCCGATATTAATTATTGCAATTACAAAATTCCTTTTTTTGCAACGCATATGGAATTTTCGAGCGTTACCATTCACAAGTATAGTTTGCTAGCCAATTACCAATGCAACTGTGCAAAATTCACACATTTTTTTAAAATTAAGGGACTCTTCAAAATAAATGTGCTATTATTGCTTTAAGTGTCTTAATAGTACAGTGCAAATACATAAAAAAATCAGTCATACCATGAGTGCATATCACAAGGCAAATTTTGCATGAGAATGTAAAAATTGCATTTATTACTATCTAGAAAAAACACCTAATATTTGGATGGATTCAAGTACAGATTTTGTTTCATTTCATTTCAACTTTATTTCACCAAATCAACAAAATGTTGTTAAAAAAAGAATGAAATTTAGAAAATTTTTTTTCTGTTAGTCAAAGAATTGCACTTTCTTTTGCAATGTGTACTTTTTTTATATTTCATCAAAAAATGAAAAATTAAAAAACATATTTTTTTCGTCAAAAAATTACTTTATTAAAAAACCCCACCAGAGATTTGGCTATTTTGGTTAAACTAATAAAGTAACTAAAGTTTGGATACCATAGGGCCTTCCCTCTTGGCTAGAAATAATTACTACTTAAAAAAATAAAAAATAAAGAAAAACAAATTAAACTAGTCACTTAAAATTTGTAAAGGATGTAAACTGAAGGTTATTCTTTATATTAACTTACTTCGGCATGTTGGTGTTTCTCCAGACCATCCACCTAAATGGCATGTTATAGCTGATGGTCCCTGTAAAGTGTACGTCGCAGGACAGGAAAATGTGACCTCTCTGGTTAGATGGAAATCGTTTCCTGAACGCAATCCATAATCAGGTATGCCAGGGTCTCCACAACGTACATCTGTAACAAAACAATAGACATCTTTATTTTGTTCTACTACTTGAATTTCAAGTGTACTCTATGATCCAAGCATGCTTTATAAACTGCATTTGTAATCTGGGCAACTTCTTTTAGCCTATGGTTTAAAACCCTCGTCTACATGAACCCTTTTTTGTTTTTTTTTTTTTTTTTTTTCTTGTGATTTTCGTTACTGAACATCCGATTCCTGTAATTTAGGTACCAAAGGATAGCGTAGAGGTTCTTCTTTCCATTGGTACCAAAAATAAGTACAAACATCCCCATTATGGCGTCACTATGACATCATATGTTGAGGTAGAATATTGATATTTTGCAATTTTAGCAACTCAAACACCTTTAATATTATGGCACTAAAATGCTCTTATTATATAAAACTAGTCATTTCCCATCAAGTAAAGTAAAAAAAAACCATATGAAAATCTGATATTCCTAACTTTTTTGGCAAAAAATTGAATTTTCCCCTATTCTACACTGTGTGTCAATGGAAATTGACAGTTTTGCTGACATGCAAACTTTATGACGTCATTGTGACGTAATGCTAGGCATGTTCAGGCCCGTACGCAGGGGGGATGCGGGGGGTGCGGTCGCACACCCCAAATTCCACAAAAGGGAAAAAAGGTCCACTTTTTGCCGAGTTTTTTGCTAAAAAGGTCCAAAATTTAGAGAAATTATGACGAAAAAGGCCACTTTTTGGTGATGACATATCCAAAACGTCCAAAAAAGGACCATTTTAGGGGGGTTAGGTCAATTTTTCCAAAAAAGGTCCACTTTTTGAAGATCCGCACCCCCCGTAAAAAAATCCTGCGTACGGCCCTGGGCATGTTGATACTCATTTTTGGTATCAATGGAAAGAGGAGGACCATAGCTATCTGTTGGTACCAAAATCAAGTGTCTGTGATATTCCTGTGTTGTGCTAGGCATGTTGGTACTTCTCTCCCAAAAGGGGGGGGTGGTTGCCACCCCACCCCCATCCACCACTTTGGGATCACCCTGTATCTTACCTATACCCTGGTGGATGTTTGTTTTTGGATGAAAAGGAGCAGAAAATGTCAATTAACAATTACATTAAATAATTTGGCACTAAAAAGGGTGTTTTAGCAAGCTGGGGAAAACCTGAAGGGTTATACTAATAAAATGTATGATATAAAAGAGAAATGTTGATTTTTTGGGTATATTTTATGAATTCAATGTAGAAACATATGGATTTTGTTTGTGATAATTTTGTCCCTGCTCACAGCCAAGGCAGCAGTTTCCGTGGTAGTATGTGAGCTGGGCCCATTTAAGATGTACAAACGCGTTCTTACTATGCATTTGGTACCACATCCTAGTACCGAGACTACCTATTTGAGGTGGTCTCGGACCCGATCTCGGATGAAGGTCCGAGTCCACTTATACTGCGTTCTCACTAGGGAAGGAAGCGAGCTCGATGTAGCATCAAGTACACGTCCTGGTACCAAACATCACAGTGAGAATGGGCCCTTACTTCCATTGGGATCCTTTTACCAGGAGAGAATTGGAACAGCCAAAAGGTATTCACCCTACTCTTTCAAAACTGACTGAGATGTATGGACAAGTGTCTAAGCACAAGGGACCGATGGCTTAACATTCCCTCCAAAGGATGGGATATTACCATGGTTCAGTTTTCCAGGTCCAACTGAACCACAGGAAGAGTGAATTCTAATCAAAATAAATAGCTCATGTACAGATAAAATCCACAATCGAGAACTCAATTAAATCTCAGCAAGTGGCACTGCCAGGAATACATTTGGGGGCCTCTTGCACAAAGGCTAATAGCTTTTTTGTCCTTCATATTCATTTTAATGGCAACTGCCAACTATGGCATCCGGCTGTTGCAATTTGTCCAAATTTTCCAAAATGGTGTTTTCCGGAAAGATTAGATTCAACCTCCAGTTTGCAGAAAAATGAATCTATGAACAGGTTGCCGAGTTATACTTTTAATATTTCAAGAATTTGTTTCTTGGTGATGGATCAATTACTTCGGTTTTCTGCAAGGTAAGTATGAATCTACATATTTTCAAGAACTACAGTATTTTTTTTATTTAGCAAAATTTTTAAGACTGCTAATGGATTGAAAAAAGAAAAACACAGAATTTGGCACTTTTGCTCTGGTATCATGACGCGAAAGCTTTTATTGACAACTCGGTGCTCCTTAGAAACCTTGTGCTGTACTGACTTCCAAGTTCACTTTGCACGTTTTCATCTTAACCTGACATGTTAAATACCTCCAATCCGTCCAGCAATTCACAGCCATATGTATCTCAGTATCAATTACTTCACTCAATATTACCAAAATTGTTCATGCAATCCATTCCTTGTGATAATATTGAATGGTCATGATGCCATATTGAATGGTCATCTGGTGCTATGATCTGCCAAGTGTAAAATAAGAAAATACAAGAAATGACCTTTGACCATTGTTCTCCAGTATTGCTGTATATGGAGACACAAAAACCTTATCTCTGTAGCTGTCATGGCTGTAGGTCCTATCAACTTAATTCTAACAGTTTTCTGTTTTCATTTATCATTTCAAACTCTTAAAAAAGTTTTTAAAAATGCATCGTTCCCTGGAAATGCTTTTGTGTCTCTCCAGCCAAATCGCGGTTTGACCGCGGGAGTCAAAGTTTTTGTGGTGTGAGTTCACATAGGGATCATCAGAGGTCAACCTGTTGACGCCTTATATGAACCTTGGGCCAGTCGTTCTTCTGACCAAGTATGAAGTTAATCAGCAATCAATTGTTAACCATTGATTTAAATGAAATTGGGTCAAAGGTCACATGGGGGTCATCAAAGGTCAATCAGTGTACATCCCACATTAAGTCTTAACCAGAGGTTGTTTTTGACTAACTGTGGTAGCCATAGTGCCATCTTATGTGCCAAAGAAATGTTTTATAGATTTTCACAAAATGGGGTCAAAGTTCACATACTAGGGGTAATCAAAGGTTCACTTTGTTTACACCACATATGAGCCTTGGGCCAATGGTTCTTTTGATCAACTATGAAGTTAATCAATCAATGCACATGTGAGAAATGACCAATTGTTAACTTTCGTTTATGGCCAAAGCTCACAGCCCACAGAGGAAAAAGCTATCCCTATGGTCTTCCTACTAAAGCAAGTGACAAACTAGAATATTGCGGTTCTCTGCTTTCGCGCTCACTATATTCAAAGAATATAAGCTGTGGGCCGTTCCATGACCTTTGACCTTGGCACATGACCTTTGACCTCATCAACATATGAGGGATCCCATGGTGCACCTATGACACAAGTTTGGTTCCAATTGAACTTCAACTTTTCATTTGAGGTCTATTTTACATTTTTATCCTATTTTTCAACTTGACCTCACATGACCTTTGACCTCGGCATGTGATCTTTGACCTCATCAACATATGAGGGACAAAAAATCACCTGAAATGCCTAATTAAATTATACCACCTGAACAAACCCTGCATGACTGTCTAAAATCCTACAGAGCGAGCACTACCACAGACAACTGGAACAATCATTATGACTTACCTCTTACCTGAATATGCAGGGAGATTGATTTGTCATTATATGTGCACGTGAATATTCCAGAATCTTGAACCTGAGGTGGTCCCAGATGATATTTTTTTATCTTGTATCCTTGTTTGCTTGCTGTTATTTGCTGTACTCTTGTAATATGTGGAGCACTAAAGTGTGGATAAGACCAACGGGTTTCTACTTGACAAAAAATATAAAGTTTGCCATAATTTGATTGGATCACTAAAGTTCCATCATTTCTCAGCTGACGTAAATTCTGTCCTTTAATCAGAATTTGTGCTTCTACTGGATCTGAAAATACAAAAGATGAGGAATATTAGACCTTTCATATTTGCCTACTTTTTTCTAATAATATAGAACAGTACAACAATGAGTGCATGTTACTGTATTAGTCACATGTCCAAGCTGCCCTGCTTTTAAAGAGACACTGGCACATTTGAAAAATAGTGCGCCCTCAAGATTTTTCAAAATTGATATTTTTGCATGGTTGTAAGGCTTTTATATACAAAAGCTCTCACCCGAAATGATTAAGACCAAATCAGCTTCCTTATGGGTAAAAAGAACGATTTTATAATTTAGCGTCGCCTGCGACATTAATTCAGCAGACGTCAAAAATGGCGTTTAACACAAGAACACGCACGCCGTATATGCATGTTTCCCACGTTACGCACACTGTTTGATCGGTCTATAACCTTTGTGGTTTTAATATCAGTGAGTACGAGTCAAAAATATTCATGTAATATACACATTTGTTGATTTAAGTTATGGAAAACTTAAAAGTTGGCCTACAAATTACTTGGATGTCTTTATCCTCATATCAATGTCCCTATCTGTTTTGGGGTATGTTATTTTTATGTGTGAAATATATCTCTGTTCTTCCAATGGCCTAGACTATCATTTGAGAGCAAATTGAAGAAATTTCATATTTTGTGAAAATGTGCCAGTGCCGCTTCAAGTCCATATTTATAGGCTGGTATTCTCAAAGGGAGTCTAACTTTAAACCCACAGTTAGCCCTCCATGAATGGACCTTTTTTCTTTCAACATACTCTGAATCAAGGCCTCTGGACTAATTCCCGGTTAATTCTTTAGAATGGGCACGAACACGCTTATTTTCGCTGATTACCGATAATACAAACGAACGAGCAGGTGGATGCTGTTTTCGCATCTACCGAGGTCAAAGTTCCATACTAATTAAAAAATTACAACTGTGCACTACTACTGTGTTAAATACATCACACTCGTCATAGCAACTACGAACATGCTATAGCCCACGCTATTTTGGAAGCCATTTTGAAAATCTGCAAAAAACACCGTGTCCGACAAACTTTCCGCATAAACCACATGCCTGACTATGTTCTTGGATGTAAAGGATCATTTTATAAGCGAGGGTCACTTGGCGAAATCAATGAGAAAGTGCATTTTTCTGTGCTGTAAGTTTTAGGTGTAATGGGCTTGGGCAGTAAACATAAGCTTCCATCAGTAAGCTTGCCGATTCAAGATGGCCGTCCGACCTCTAGCTTTTTATTACTCTATCTCTATGCTCTGAAAGTGATGCAATAGGTGAAAAAATCCTCATGGACAGCCAAAGTTCAGGTCACCCAAAAACTGTTTATTTTCTTTTCAGTAACACAACTTTGTACTTTGCACCTTGAATTGGGTTACGTCGTTTCAGGATAATCTGTCTGTCTGGGTTATAAATAGAACATCATTGGATTATACTCATTTGATTCTGAAATAGTCATGACAACGAGTATATTGTGAAATATTGAGAAAAAATAAAATTAAATCAATGACTAAATGCATAGCCACCTGCACATACCAAGGATTAAAGCTAGTACATTTCATGTTATTGTTTATGACTAAAAATCCTAAAAAATACTTTATCTTTCAGGAATATCATGTATATAAACCAAATTTAATATGAAAATGTGCTGAAATAGTATCCATAACTCAAAATTTCCCTTGTGCAATAGGGACTATTGTTGTGATATAGATTTGTAAGAAGCATTCACTGTCAAGTGCAATAGTGGTAACACACCCATCCCCTTTCATTTCAATTTGTATTAAGATGTAGGATCAATTTACATAACAGAGATTTCCTCTAGGGAGTAGCTACTAGATCCCACACAGCCATAAAAAGCATTTAGCACATACCGCATCGTGGTTGAGGATTTGTCCAACCCATTATAGTACATTCTCGCCGTACACTCCTCGCAGGAACCAGTTTTACTCTTCCTGGATCATGACACCTGGAAATGATGTAAGTACCAAGGGGAAACTCCTCTCCAGGGTGTTCTGTAATCTCAACTGTATTATTGATAAACTGTTTGAGATCGGATGAAACGGGGGGACGAGGGCATGCTGTTAAAAAAAAAAAGAACAAGAAACAGGATTTACATCTACAATTCTTAACATAGTGGTAAGAAAAGATACAAGAGAAACAATAACTTTTGTTGAAATTTTAACTACTTAGTTCTCCAGGTAGACAAGTTCTACCTGGAGAACTTAAGTAGTTAAAATTTCAAAACAAATATAAATTGTATATGTAAATATACCGTTCGGATGCTATCCGCTAGGAAAGCGATGGACACCTTTCAAACCTAACACCTATAGATGATATCTATCGCTCCTCTACCAACCCAGTCTTGTGGCTCAGTTGGTTAGAGCGCCGTCACTAGTAATACAGAGGTCGCCGGTTCGAATCCGGCCAAGCGCATATGGGTTTTTTCAACAATTGTTAAAGGTGGGTGACCCGATTGACAGCCTTGTGCCCTACATTACCTCATGAAAATTGAAATTTTGGTATCAGAAAAAGTTCATATTTTTTCATTACCCACGTAAAATTTTGGTCTGAGAAATAAAGGTTCTCAAATGTGGTCATCCATGCCATGACCACTACATGGTCATTGTGGTAATATCCAAATTGCTCACAGCTTGTTTGACCCCATGCAAATTGTCTCTTATTTTTTGGAACAATTTTAAGCAAAGGTGACACAATTTTGACAACTGATATAAGTAGGGACATGCAAGAGCTATTACCTCTGCAAAAATCAGACAAATTCATTGCGGAAATCTTGCCATATGGGCCTACAAAGGTCTTGATTTGTATGTTATAGCGCCCTCTATATGCCCATTCTCCATAGAAAGACGTGAAAAACTACATTTTTAAGGAAAATCGTATTTGCCCGCAATGAAATTTTGTAAAATTTACACAGGATGTACTTAGTGGACTAAATAATCCAAATCAGTTGTCAAAAGTGTAATGCCGGTGTTATTTTTTTTTGTTCTGGTTTTGTCATAATAAATGAGACTTTCAAACAGCTGTGTGCTGGAGTTAAGTTGTTTTTAGAGTTAGATGTTTTTGTTAATATGCTTCCAAGTGAAGTAGAAAATGTGATATCCACAAATGGGACCACCTACCTTTGACAGTCGTACAATCTTGGACTAAAGTGTTAGCACACTTTTCTTACCGTACGGTAAAATCGTCACCCTATCCCCCAGAACAAAGTTGAAACCTGAAATTGTGTTTTAGTGCACCAAACGATACTCAACATTGATTGGTGGGAGGGGGGGTTACAAATTAGCAAGCTTCAAGCTTGATATTAAAAATATTTCAATTTCATACCTTCAAAAATGGTTGAATTATGCGAGCGTAAAAGAGCAAATTTTCACAAGGTGTGCTAATTACTTTTGTCCAAGATTGTAGTATATGCACTTCAAATGCTTACCATGTTCAATGATAATCACCTTCACACAGCCCTAATAATGTTTCTGGTTCAGATTGGAACATGGGTTCAGACCTCCATGATCAAGACATTGTGGGAGGGGGGCAGTACCAGTTCCTGTGTGTGACCTGATGTTGACTATCATGATAAACATCTCAGAACAAGTGCAAATATACAAATGAGCTCATTAATATGCACAAATAATGATGACACAGTGCATGGGTATTACTTGCATCCACCAGTGCCCACATATCAAGTTTCATCAAATTTGGACAGTGGGTTCTGATAGAAGTTCACCTTTGTTGAAATGAGCCAATCAGGGAAAATATGCAAATGTGCTCATTAATATGCACAAATAATGATGACACAGTGCATGGGTGTTACTTGCATCCCCCACTACCCACAAAGCAAGTTTTATCAAATTCGGATATTGGGATCTGGTAGAAGTTCAACTTTTTAGTATGAGCAGTAACCGTGTTTGAAAAACAGTGAGAATGTTAAGAGAGGCTTTGCACGGTATTCCTTGAGAATAAGAGCGGAAACTTTTTAAGAGCGAGAGTAGTACCGGTTTCCAGGGGAATAAGAGTGGAAAAGTCTGAAATACACCAAGAATTATGTTTGGCATATCCATGTGTAACAAAAATATTAAACTAAGAATTTTGATGATGTTTTCGATATTTCGGATTAGCAAATCGCTGCTAATCCCTTAAATACTCGTTGTATCAGAACTCCGTTGAAGTGAACTGCTTGCTCTTTTTTAAATTATATATTTCCAAGATACCAATTAGTAAGATTTTCATTATGTATTTTTGTTTTTACAAAGAAAATTTGTTGGAAGATATCGCGGAATTGCTGTACCTTAATTATAAAACCATGATTAAATTAAACCACCACATTTGCCGTTTATTAAATGAATATGTATTGCGACACGTAATTCAGAAGCCGTTAAAATTTTGTGGAATCATGCATAGAAATTGACGAAACATACATTGGCGCACAAAAAAAATATGGCAAGGGAAATGTTCGTGGGAAACCTCCAATCTGGATTGTGGGGTTATACGAGCGTGAAACAGGCTGTTACATTTTATATCCCGTTTCTTCTAGAGACTGTCATACCTTGCACAAAATCATTTTACGGCATTGTGAAATAGGGTCGCATATATATACCGATAGTTGGAAGGGTACAGGGGTTTAAATGGCTTGGGATACCAACACTTTACTTTAGTGCACAAGTTACAGTACACCAAAGTTTGGAAACATTCACAAACTGGTATACTTAAAGTGGTTCACACCAATAATATAGAATGCATTTGGAGATGGTTGAAAACAGACTCCAATATTTAAGAAGCACAATATATAATTTAGAAGACGCGCTTTGTGAATGTATGTTTAGAAACCATTTCAAACACATTAATTTATGTAGAGCCTTCTATGCGTTTGTGGCGGAGTTGAGTGTTGGTTTCCAAGTCAGTTTTAAACAGAAAGTATCTTGTCTTAAGGAAGAGACGCGAGTGTTTGATACATGGAGCAAACCAGTAAAGGGTAAACCGTATGAAAATATCACTGTTAACACAGACGTTAATGAAGTAGAAGAGGATGATTATGAAATAGGGGGCCAAGACGAGCATGGTGACGCGCCACATGGATGAATTGCTTGGAAAAAGCCATCGACTATTCAACGCGTAGCCAGGGCTATAAAATGTAGCTATAAGTATAAAATGTGTAGAAATTGCACGTGCAAATATGTTTTCTGTTTCCACAGAACGCTCTAAGTTTGAACACGTCGAAAGTTGCCAATATTACAAACAAAATCCTTACGGTAAAGAGGCGTATTGTTATGGATTTAATGTGCGTGGTCGGAATAGCAAACGTGTTAAAAATCATATATATAATTGTGGGCGACCAATTCGCACCATAAAAGCCCCTGACCAGGGGTGCAAAAGTGCGGGAGCTGGGAGCGCCGCTCACAGGAAATGAGAGCTCAAATTGAGGAAATGAGACAAAAGGATACAAAAATGAAAGCAGGAAAAAATCTTGAGGGAAAAATAAAGAAAAAAGAAAGAGGACAACTGGAAGAAAAGGGACAAAGAGGAAAATAAGGGAAAGGAAAAAATGGAAAAGACTGAGAAAAGATAAAATGAGCAAAGAGTTTTCTTAACAGTCATTCTGGCAAGTGAGGAGCTCTGGGTAAGGAAACCTAGTATGAGAAATAAAACCCCAGGGGAAGTGTGAAGAAAAGAAACCTAGGAGAAATGTGATGAAAAGAAATATTGGGGAAATGTGAGGAAAAAGGAATTGAGGAAAAAAAAAAAAAAAAAAAAGCATGACAGACAGACAGACAGACAGACGGACAGACAGACAGACAGACAGACAGACGGACAGACAGACAGACAGACAGAAAAGTGATTACTAAGTCTCTGCCGAACAAAGTTCAGGCGATACAAAAATGAAAGCAGGAAAAAATCTTGAGGGAAAAATAAAGAAAAAAGAAAGAGGACAACTGGAAGAAAAGGGACAAAGAGGAAAATAAGGGAAAGGAAAAAATGGAAAAGACTGAGAAAAGATAAAATGAGCAAAGAGTTTTCTTAACAGTCATTCTGGCAAGTGAGGAGCTCTGGGTAAGGAAACCTAGTATGAGAAATAAAACCCCAGGGGAAGTGTGAAGAAAAGAAACCTAGGAGAAATGTGATGAAAAGAAATATTGGGGAAATGTGAGGAAAAAGGAATTGAGGAAAAAAAAAAAAAAAAAAAAGCATGACAGACAGACAGACAGACAGACGGACAGACAGACAGACAGACAGACAGACGGACAGACAGACAGACAGACAGAAAAGTGATTACTAAGTCTCTGCCGAACAAAGTTCAGGCGAGACAAAAATGAAAGCAGGAAAAAATCTTGAGGGAAAAATAAAGAAAAAAGAAAGAGGACAACTGGAAGAAAAGGGACAAAGAGGAAAATAAGGGAAAGGAAAAAATGGAAAAGACTGAGAAAAGATAAAATGAGCAAAGAGTTTTCTTAACAGTCATTCTGGCAAGTGAGGAGCTCTGGGTAAGGAAACCTAGTATGAGAAATAAAACCCCAGGGGAAGTGTGAAGAAAAGAAACCTAGGAGAAATGTGATGAAAAGAAATATTGGGGAAATGTGAGGAAAAAGGAATTGAGGTGAAACGTAAGGAAAGAAGCCTAGAAGAAATGTTTGGGAAACAAACCTAGGAGAATGTGGGAAAAAGTTTAGAAGAATGAGGAAATACATGAAACCTGGATGAAATGTGAGGGGAAAAACTAGCAAAAATGTGAGGAAAAGAAACCTAGGAGAAATGTGAGGAAAAGATCCTAGGGGAAATGTTAGGAAAGGAAATCTAGGGGAAATGTGAGGAAAATAAATCCAGGGAAATGTAGAAAGAAACCTAGGATTATAAATGTGAGGAAAAGAAACCTAGGAGAAATGTGAGGAAAAGAAACTGAGAAAAAATGTTAAGAAAAGAAACCTAAGAAAAATATGAGGAAAAGGGAAATGAAAGTTGTTTGTAAACATGGGGATTGTGGATATCAAAGACAGAAAATTAGTGCATGATATGGGTGCAACATTTTGAAGGCTTATAACCTTGCTCAGATAAGTCAGTCCAGGCTGAGGAACTATGCTGATGGTTTTAAAAATTAAATGCGGAAAAATAGAGAGGAATAGAGAAATCAAGATTTAGAAACCTAGCAAAATATGTGAGGAAATTAATGTGGTTTGTGAACAATGAATTGTGGAAGCCAAAGTTAGAAGCACACAAATCTGAGGAGAAGAAATGCAAAGCTGAACACAGAAGATTTTGAAAGAATTAAATGGAACCAAAATCTCAACATTAACTTTGAAGCTAAACACTTAGCCTAGGCAGTATCAACAAAATTATTTTGCAGAAGAAAGAAAAAGAGGACTTAGGAAATAGTTCTTGAGGAAATATAAGTAGGCCTGCTAACTATGATATGATTAACTGAGTTGACCATCAGTGATCAAGTCAACAAGCTTCACAATACAGGGGTCAGGACATTAAGGATTGAGGTCAACCAGTCCGTGAATGGTCCATCATTTTGAAGAATAAAGCGAGGTGAAGTGGTAGAGGACAAATCAGACAAGAAAAGTTTTACTACTTATTCTTCAAAAAAGGTCATCTTGAAGGTTCTGAATAGCTTAAAATCCAAAATATTCAGGGGGGTCCGGTCTGTTCCCTTGCTGGGGCTCTTCTCTTGCATCCCTTTCAGAGGCCCAAACCCTAGGATGGGCCCCTGCACCTCACCTGCTTAATGTTGTAGGTCGTTTATGTGAAATTACCTTTGTGGCCCTCCCACTCAGAAAACTCTGCACATGACTATGTAATGAAAACAAACACAATACCATACTCATTTGGTTATTTTTAACATTTCACACGTGGTTTATGTTCATTTTAAGTAAGTGGGAGGAATGAAGAGGGGAGGTGGATCGGCCCGGGGGGTTGGGTACTCACATATGAAATGGATATGGGCATAAGGCTCGAGCTTCCAAATCCAGGGGCATTCGGTGACAGGGGACTGAAAAAATAGGGGTCTTTGAGTGAGAGACCGCCAAATTGCCCCAAAATATGGGTTTTCCGAGTGACAAATTTGCATTTTTTTCCAAAAAATGGGGTCTTTGGGTGAGATTTTTGCAAATTTTTCTAAAAAATAGAGGTCTTTGGGTAAGGAATTTTCAAAATTTTCCCCCAAAATAGGAGTCTTTGGGTGAAATTGTTAAACTTTTTAATAATATGGGGTTTTGGGGTGAAATTTCCAAAACAATATGGGGTCTTTGGGTGACAACGATGTTAATGTTGAAAAAGTGGTTCTTAACAGCCTTACATACATATCGCTTCCATGGGAGTGCCCCCCCCCCCGGGGGGATCGGTCACATTGAGGAAATCGATAGGCCAAAATCTTGCTCCTGAGGAAAAAATAACTTTTTGCACCCCTGCCCCTGACAAACTAAATCTGTGAGTGTGAACATACAATCCGGTGACATCCATCACATCATATCTGTATGTAACAGAAACATAGGGCCTACATGATTTTTTTCCCCAAAATATGCATTTCTTGGTCATTATTGTAAAAATCAAAACACTACGTATGAAACGTTTAATTAATTTTTATTATCCTTTACTGGTAAAAACAAATAATGATAGACCGTCGTATACAAGAATACAAAACGTTAAAATCAACCTTGACTTGACCTAGTTAACGTACAAGTACGCTCAGGTATCATCCCGGTAAGTTTTAATTAGATAGTAACCCAACACGACCTGACCTTGACCACGGGGACGTGTGTGGATGGCAACACGCGAGGTAATTGCCAATTAATTAATTTTTAAATGTAAATGATCCCCGTGGGTGTACGCCCAAATTAATTGGTCAAGGTTCCAATTGGCTATAGCGGGCATGTGGCACAGGTAGAGTCGGTCTTATCTATATGAAATCACTACATATGACACAATATATGGGTGCCCAAAAATCTCTTGTTGCACCTTTATTCCACCATTGGACGGTGCATGCATGCTTAATACACCGTCCCCTATTAATGGACAGTGCATGTGTAATGCATCTTACCCTATTAATGAACAGTACATGCACAATGCAAAGTAACAAAGGCACTATCAGTGATTTGATAAATCAGAAAATCAAAAAAATCATAAATAATCAGATATTTGCATTTTTGTAACAAGTACAGGTATGCTAACATACCCTGCAAATGATAGGACCAGAAGCAACCTAATAATTACAAAATCGGAAATTTTAGTCATTATTGTCCATTCGGACACTTACTACAACATGTAAATGAATGGAGATTCGTATCTTTTGACACTGCCGTTTCTTCCTTTTCTGTTAATTCTTCAGTTGGAAAAAAGTAACTTATGAGAATCCTACAGACCATAGTAGTGCAGTTATGTCCACAGCAAAAAGGCCACAACCTTTTGATCACTCAACCAGATCATTATGACATCAATCTATTCACAACTTTGACCTGATGCAAATTGCTTTCCACAACATTGGCCATCACCCAATCAATGATCAATAATGTGCTATGGATGACTGAATACCCACTCACTGACAGGGTTGCCAAGCCCGCGATTCGGTAGCCCAATTGGGCGACTTTCGCTACTCTCCCCACAAACTGCAAAGACCCACCGCGGATTCGCGACTTTTGGGCTACTTTTCACTTTTCTTAGGCGACACGATTACGATGTCTTGCGACATCGTAAAAGAAGTAGTGCTTTATGAGAAAAATGTGATTTGAATAGGCTTTTAACTTGTTCTTACATACACAATGATGTTCTTGCTACAAACAAGCATTGAAATCAATTAAGAACACCACCCGTGGGGTCAGTGTGCAGCCGTGTATGACGGATGACAAAAGGCTGTTGTCAATCAATGGCAATACAATAGGCCTATACAAAGAAAGTAACAGAGCTATAAGCACCTCCCGGATGCACCTCTGCTGGATAGCTCAAGTAATGGTTAAGCAATAGAGTTATCAAGCATAGTTACTTAGAACTTAAGTGTCCTAAGAAGACGTAAGCCGTTTCGGAAGCTGTTGATGTGTGGGCATCGCGCACGTCTAAAGAGCAAGCTCTGACTCTGATGCTAACTTCACATTGTCAATGAGGTAAAGTTCGATCTTCAGGAAATGGTGGCGGCGATTTATGAATAATATAAAGGGTCAATCAAAACTCAAATGGAGGTTTCAATGGTCAAGTAAACCCGTGGACATGCATACTAGATATTCCTGCCCGCGGGGGGCTCCCTAAATTCAATTTTGAGCGCTTTTAAATTTTGGGTGACTTTTCACGCGTCCACCCGCGAATTGGGCTGATAATTTTTGGCAACCCTGCTTACTGAGTACATGGACAATGTACTTTTTGGGCTGTGTTGGGCCTATAGGAAGGGTTTTTTTTTGACAAGGCAGGTCGCATTTTTCTAAGTGACACCTGCCAATCAAATTTGGACACCAATTAGAATATAACTGTATCTATGTCTATAGCTGGTACGAACATGCTGCAATGAATGGTTTTCGATATACAGCGCCTTGAACAACCCACTCTTTGCGTCTGCTCACACAAGCGGACTTTGCCGTAGTAATAACATGGCAAACGTAGGAGTAGTCTGGCTTTATTACTTCTAAAAAATATGCCCTGGTTGCACACTTTTATAGCTCATTTTGGATTGAATTTCACAAATGTTTTAACTTATAATATTTTCTAGAATATATGCTGGTACAAACAAATTTGGTTGGATACTTTTCCCGTTGCGAAGTAAAATAGTGCATGCCCTATCTGTTAACTGTATGGCTCATGGAAGCGGTCACAGGCCAATTGAGTACTATCCCTGAAACTACTTTTCTGGATTGAACAAATTACTTACTTCCTAATTGTGGTATTTGTGTATATTTTAAGCAATTTTCACTGTATTTCTTAATAAGGGGTCATTTAGTGACCCCCTACAACTTATTTACCCTCGTATCATTACTACATCAAGTACATTATACTTAAATACCTGAATAAGCTCAATTCTTAGGTCATTACACGGTCAGGATATCTTATTTGTCTTCATATGTACCATAATATATGATTTTTCTTAATTTTTTGACCCCCCGGAAATAACCCCCCTATATTGAGGATGCATTCAGGATTCAGCCTTTTTACCTAACATATTCTTATTCCTCATAAAATTCTGATCTAGAAAAACCACATGAGATAAACTTTCCTTCCAGGTGATACCTAGCTCATTTTTAGCCCGGACTATTTGTCCTCTTTCTTAAACCACATATTCGCTATACACACCTCCTTCTCATCACAAAACTCTAACAGCATCCTTCCTTCCAGGTTTCTCAAAGCATTTTTAAATAAGTAGTCGAAGCTCTATACATGTAGTCATAATCAAAATAGGCAGTCGAAACAAGAAATTAGCCTTCATAGTCAGAATCAAAATAGGCAGTCAGGCTTTTTGAAAATTAGGCAGATGAAGACCATTCAAAATAAGCAGTCATATTGAACACGAACAATCGATAACACGAAGCTCGCACGTTTATTCAATCGGCTCTCAAGATTTCTTGTTATTTTCACTCTTCTTGGGGTTTTCCTCAAGAATCAATGTTATTGCAAGATGTATTTTATCGCAAGGAACTGATCGATTGAGTAATTAGTGAAATTACGACTTTTAACGACTGAAATCGGAAAAAAAAAAAAAAAAAAAAGATGCATTCAGGATTCAGCCTTTTTACCTAACATATTCTTATTCCTCATAAAATTCTGATCTAGAAAAACCACATGAGATAAACTTTCCTTCCAGGTGATACCTAGCTCATTTTTAGCCCGGACTATTTGTCCTCTTTCTTAAACCACATATTCGCTATACACACCTCCTTCTCATCACAAAACTCTAACAGCATCCTTCCTTCCAGGTTTCTCAAAGCATTTTTAAATAAGTAGTCGAAGCTCTATACATGTAGTCATAATCAAAATAGGCAGTCGAAACAAGAAATTAGCCTTCATAGTCAGAATCAAAATAGGCAGTCAGGCTTTTTGAAAATTAGGCAGATGAAGACCATTCAAAATAAGCAGTCATATTGAAGGCTTAAATAAGCAGTCAACACCTAATTTGCATACATGTCACATGACCACCAACTGCCATTTCAAATTGCTGAGGATCATATGGCAGTTGCAAGTGTGGGAGCAATTATGGTGGATATTTTGGTTTCTTTTCAAGCAATTTGCTTTATTTATGTTGTTTGTGGATCACAATTGTCTACAGAATTACAGGTAATGCAATTAAGAGTTAAAGATTACACAATATGCAGTACGTTGGCTCAAATCTATAACAGTATTGCAAACCTGCTGAATTTTGGAGGTTGTTATAGGCTAGGCCAATTGCATTTGAATTTCTTAGGCCTATATAATCATGTATCAGTGTACGAGTGTATTTGTTGTATTAGAGCATGTTTGTTTGCATATGTACATAGACTCTTCAACTTTAAAGGGGCATTCTGTGATCCCGTACAGCCTGATCATCACCCCACCACTTAATATTTCTGTGTAATTTTCCCCGCCGAATGAGTTCTTAACGGGGACTATGAAATGAGCCGCATCCTTTGCGTCGTTTGTTCTTGGATAAAAATGTTAACCCCCAGTGGTATACAATTTATCTGGATTTCCGTTAGGGCGAAATGATGTATCTTGGTGGAGAAAGAAGCCTGGTTGAATGAGTGTCGACCTGTTAGAATTCTGCTAATTAGAATATCTATAAGTATCGCGAATTTGCCTAATTTATTTGCAAATTTTCCTCAAGGTCCTGTGTTACAGTTTTCTAGAGTTCCATAAGGCAATATAATGAGTACTTGGTGGAAGAAGCTGGCTGAAGATTTCTCGGCCTGATTTAGATTTTGAGTGTATTTCGGGCATATGAAGATGCAGTGACTAATTCATCTGCAAAGCATCTATATTTTTGACACGTTATATTTTGATCCTCAAAATTCCTGCGCTGTATGAAAAGCCTATCATGGGGCACATCTTTTTCGCAATCGAAAGTAGGTGATATATGTGGGTTAGATATGCACCTGAGCAATTAAATATCATAATTGCTGTATCTCTGAAACGGTAAAACGTATCGCTAGGCAAAATTCCTCGTTACATGAGCCTCCTATAATCTGCCACGATGTGGGAGGGGGTGGTATTAATTGGGGGAGGGTTAGGTATTGTGGGTGTTGGGGAGGGGGTGGGGTTGTGGCGGGGTGTTGGTGAGCGGGGTGTTGGTGTTGCATTGTGTTGGAGATGGGTGGGGGTGTTGCATGGTGTTGGGGAGAGGGTCTTGCGGGGTGCTGGTGGAGGGTGGTTAGGGAGGGGGTAGTGTGTTGCGGGGTGGTTTGTGGAGGTGAGTGGCGTGTTGGTGAAGGGAGCTCGTTACGGGGTAGTGGTGGTGGGGGTGGGGTGTTGGCTGGGGGTTGGTGTTGAGGGGTGTTAAGGAGGGGGTGGGGTAGGGTTGTGCGGAGGGGATGCGTGTTGGGGATGGGGATTGGGTGTTGCGGGGTGTTGGAGAGGGGGGTGGATGGGTTTTGTTGAGGGGGAATGGGGTTTTGTGGGGTGTTGTTGCAGGTGTTGGGGACGGTGGTGAAGTTTGTAGTTGCAGTAATCACATGTTAGGGATCACGACATTCGGCGGAGACATATTTTACGCATCGCGTATAAATACAAGTTCGCCTTGTTATATATTATCTGTCCATATACATAGAAAAGCACAATTGTGACAAATTATTCTGCTGAATATAATGCACAAGATTGTAATCAACCGAATGAAACTTAGGTGTATAAGGTATTGCGCACACCATTGCAGTTTGTTAGAAAGGGGGACTGATGTTTCCCCCCTCTGAAAACCACTTGCCAGTAGTTGGAATTTTTTACAAAACTCTGGTCAGTGATGGGTACATCAATTATGACCGCATAACAGCAAGGGGATCGAAAAATGAAATTCTGTTACGTTGTACCAATTTAAAGGTGCTGGATCCTTTTTTTTACTATGTGTTCTCTATTGATATGAAGCCTGGCACTTGCACATAGGCCCCTTCAAGTACCGTGGAAAACAATATTGCAGTTTGCCGGGAGTTATAGTTTAAGCAATCATGCATATTGCCAAAGCCGCTATTCAATATGCGCTAATATGATGGTAACCATAAAACTGTGTTTTAGTCGTTTTTTTTTTAGAGTGAGGGACATCAATGTTTACCAACACAAGTTAGCACCTGGTCTACTGACATGTTGAGGTGCGCAAAAGGATCTGCCATACAGTCTACAGCATTCAAATGCCTCTCACGCTGGATTTAAAAGCACAAGCTCTGCAGGTGCTCAAACTAATTACTGCAGGGCAGTGCTTTGTTGGTTGCCAGGCATTGACGTCACATGTCACCTCATTATATCTTGATGAATGAAAGGGATTTGAGGGCTTCAATTTCAGGACACCAGATGAGAAAAATACAGCTTTTCAATACCTATCAAAATCGATCTTACTTCCAGGTAAATCAGGTGGGGGAGTAGCAGGCCCATTCATAACCATGATTTTTTTAGGGGGGGGGGAATTGTTTTTAAAAGGGACTTTTTTGACAATTTTTTTTTTTGGGATATTAAAACCCTAATTTTTTTGCTCACTTCAGCTCTCAAAACCTATTTTTTTTTTCTGCCTTTTTTAGCTCTTTTAGGGTTTTGAATTGGGGTGTGCCATGGTTAGGCTACAGGCCTGAGGGAATCCAAAAGACAATTGGAACATTGTCACCTTTAAAAGGCTTGTCCCAAAGCCAATTTTTGTGTTTTGCTGAAATTCTCCCACCAAAAAAATGGAAAAACCACTTCCCAAAGGACCGGTTCCATAAAAGTTTGGCTCATATTTAGAACATTTAAATACATTACAGTGCCTGATGAAATACAAAATACCGGTAGTAAAAAGTTACTCCAGCGGTTACTCAGTACGATTTAAGGGGCAAAACAAGTTTTGAATAGCGCTACTGAAATGACTTATTTTGCTAAACGTCAAGGCGATTTTATGTTTTTGCCACCAAATATATGCGTTAACATGAAAATTATGCATACATAAACTTTGCGGCAAAAAAAATAATTTCGGTTTAAACATGGCATGCGAAAACAATATTAGCGTCAACGTGGTACCTTATACATTAAGCGGTTCATAAGACAGGATCAAACAGCTTTCAAATTGTCATTTTGAGAAAGAAAATGAAAAAAAAGAGAGGGGGTGGGTTCTCGGGGTCCAGTCCACGGTGCTTCTCACATAGCCCCCAGGTGTTGGGGGCGCCGGAAGGCGTATCATCCCAGGATGATATGCCCCATCTGAACAGTTTGTGTGAATTCCCATGGGAATTCAACTGCTGATCAGCTACCCGGAACCGGCCGGGGCCGCCCAGTACTTCCCAGGGATGGTAACAGGGGCAGCTGATGGCATGGTTCACTCGGGCTCTTCCTCAGGGGGTGAGCCTACAGGTGAACACTCCGGGTGGGTCAGCTGGCGGGACGCCGGCATTTCATGTACGCTCATTGCTCGAGAACTTGAGTTATTGCCACTGCCAGCAACCACGGTTACCGTCACTGGTGTAACCCCAACACCTGCTGCGGTCATTGCTAGCGCTCCGATCAAGGTGGGAGTCATGGTGTCACTTAAAGGGGGATGGCCTGATTTAAAGTGGCACTGGCACATTTTCAAAAAATATGAAATTTCTTCAATTTGATAGTCTAGGCCATTGGAAGAACAGAGATATATTTTACACATAAAAATAACATTCCCCCAAACAGGGACATTGATATGAGGTTAAAGACATCCAGGTAATTTGTAGGCCAACTTTTAAGTTTTCCATAACCTTAATCAACAAATGTATATTTTTGACTCGTATCACTGATATTAAAACCACAAAGGTTATAGACCGATCAAACATTGTGCATAGCGTGGGAAACATGCATACGGCGTGCGTGTTCTTGTGTTAAACGCCATTTTCGTAGTCTGCTGAATTTAATGTCGCCGGCGACGTTAAATTATAAAATCGTTTTGTTTACCCATAAGGAAGCTGATTTGGTCTTAATCATTTCGGGTGAGGGCTTTTGTATATAAAAGCCTTATAACCATGCAAAAATATCGATTTTGAAAAATCTTGAGGGCGCACTATTTTTCAAATGTGCCAGTGTCTCTTAAGGATATGAAGTTTTCATCTTGATGGATTGGCCTTCACTCCAAAACCCCAAGTTTCGCGCCGATATTTCAATCCGTTTTGATGCGAGAACTAAAAACGTGATTTTGCAAGCCCCATAGAGTACTGTGTAAAATTAATATTGGTCGACCAAAATGGGGCACACTTTCAAACATACTTTGGCTCTAAGATTTCACAGGTAAATGAGAAAAAAAGTAACTTTCTTCTGATACCAAAATGTTGACCACTTCCGGCAAAATCTGGGGCTTCTGGGGACGAGGCTATTAGCGATCGGGCCAAGGACCTTTAATGTGATGCGCCTCGGGTTCAATTCGTTGTAAAGAGAGTACCGGTTCCCAAAATCATACCTTTTATTCTCTAGTATTATTCTTGGTCATCTACATTTCATGTTCTATGTCCAATAAAATGCACTGATGTTACAATGTTAACTACCTATAAAAAACTACCCTATAGGCAATCCAGAATACAGAGCTTCGGAGATGTTAGTTGACTGCTTAAATAGGGCTTCCTTGATAGGCAGTCGACTGCTTATATAGGGCTTCATAGGATAGGCAGTCAACTGCTTATATAGAGCTTCGTAGGCAGTCAACTGCTTATATAGGGCTTCGTAGGATAGGCAGTTGACTGCTTATTTAGAGCTTCATATAGGCAGTCCCCTAATGAAGGCTTAGCTAATTTGCATGTTAACTTGGCTGTGGGAAGACCTAACAACTGCCTATAGACCTTAGAAGGCTTGTCATAAGTCTTCGAAGGCCTATAACATATATGTAACTGCATATGAAGATCTATTTCGACTACTTGAATTGACTGCTTAAAAAGACTGCCTATGCGACTGCTTGTCGACTGCCTAGTGAAGGCCTTCAGTTCGGTAAGGGAACTTCCTTCACAAGATTGGAGTAGAACTTTCACCAAACTGCGATTGTGGAGAGCCACAAACCATTAGCCACATCATAGATGACTGTGAGGTCTACAAGTCCCCAAGAGGAATTCCAGGCCTGATCAACCTGGATGATGAAACTATCAGCTGGTTAAAGACGGATCTTCCACTGTGATTTTGGACTTGCACGAACGAACGAACCCATATTTTGAACCTGTAGTTATTACATCTGTCAATTTAGCTCCCAAATACTTTGTTGCATTCTTACTTGGACCGCTTATGTTTCTCATGCATCTTTTATGGTAATATAGTTTTTTTTTTAAATTTACATCCCACAGTTTACATCTCACAAAAGTGATCTCAAAGAGCTCTGCATTGGTGACCAATTCCACAAATAACGTCCCTATAATTTGGAACCAAAACTTCACCAAAATCGACCCTATCCCCCCCCCCACACACACACACTTCTTTGTTTTCTCATCAATTTTTTGGTGGTAAACTTATGACCATTATAACCCATTTCTACACTAATTTTGATATCAAAAACTGAGTCATGGATGTATCAGAAGGATGACTTTGCATATTTGCAGCAAATTCATGAAAAAGCTTTGTACTAATTCCCTAGCAGGAGGGGAAGGGGAAGGGCAGTGTGGTACTACTGTGGTACACACATTTCACTGTGTGAATCCAAAAAAGGTTGTTAAGTGCAATTGCTGCCATGAGATACATCTGTGTGCTGCCATGTATTAGGATAACTCAATTTATCTTTCCTTGAGTCAGTGGCTTTTGAAATGATCATCAGGTGACAGCATCACCTAAAGAACCATTTCAAGAGCCACTGACCAAAGAGTTGGTATATGAGTCTGTTTGATGGAATTTCTGAAAAATGGCAGCTATTGCACTTACGACTTTCTTGCATTCACAAGACGATTTACTTACTGCCTGATTTACATACTGGAATGCTAGGTTGCCATGCTCCTGCTGAACACTGTGAGATGCCATCACCTTGGTCCATCAAATAAGAGTTTTCATCACATGTGATGGTCGCACGAGTGCCAACTGAATAAAAATTTCCCGTCTGTGCTCTGTCATACTCTATCTCTGTTACATGGTTTCCCTGTGTGATGGGAGTGCAAGAATCTGACAAAATAGGGAAAAAATGTGAAAGCATGTCAAAAATATCCACAGCAAAGTGTGTTTGGACACACTGTCTACTTAACATATCTGAAAAGAGACATGCATGTAACACAGATGTTTAAAATATCAGCACACCAAGTCTTCTCTCCCCTCTCCCTCCACCCCTTGCTGTCACCCCCCATCCTCTCTCTCCCCCTCCCTCTCTACATACAAATGACACATATTATTCAAAATACTGGCTCCCTCCCCATACAGCTCTCTCCTCTCCTTCACCTTTCCCTCTATTCCCTTTTCCTCCATCCCCTTCCCTCTCCATACTGATGACACACAAAAATACCACCTTGTCGTGAAATGTAATGTTGATTCATAAGAATTAACATAAAAATACCAATTAATTAGGAAAATATGGCCGACCACGTATGATGCTCCGTGGACAAGTCTGTTTTGCTGACTTATTGTTCAGTGGACCATATCTTGAAAACCACTCAACCAAAATGAACATTTTTTTTCAGGCAAGATGCTCAATTACCCATTCTTTATGATAAAATAAATCCACAGATATCAAATTAAAAAAAAAGTGGAAAATATCACTTTCATTTTGGGTAAAGTTTTTATTGGGGCACCCTGTATAATGACTTCTATATATTGTGTGTGAACTGAGTAATTATGTCGTCTCTACCTTTAGCGAATATTTTTATCTTGAAATGAAAATCAATAACGCACCTAAACACCAACTCCCTCCTTCCCCCATGCAACTGTCTCCTCCTTCCCTGTCTCCTTCCCTCAAGATATCTTCTCTCTTTCCCTCCCTCTCTCCCTCCTTCCCTCAAGGGTTCTTCCTCTTCCTCCTTCCCTCCCTCCATTTGAATACAATGCTATTGAATTCACTTACTTTCTCTACATACTGGTGGCACATTATTCCAAATGCCAGCTAAACAAGCAGAAGATGAGTTCCCAAGCAATGTATAGCCATCATCACAAGTAAACCGCCTTTCAACACCGTGGTATGGTTGGTTGACCTCAATAATCTCACCACCTTCACGGTATACGATGCTAGCATGGTTCACTACATCAGACTCGCATGTTTCTGAAGGATAGAATGCACTGACCAGGCTACGTACATTTGAGCTTTTACATTTTTCATGGGGGAGGGGCAAGCAAATAATTAGTATTATATACTTCACAATAAATTTGAGCTTGTTAATTGGTTAAACGTCTCTCACATGATTTGAAATAGTTTCACTATTTTGATGACGATGTGTGCAAGGTACGTCTGTAAATAGTACCTCCAAGCTGTAAAATAGTACCTCCAAGCCGTAAAATAGTACCTCCAAGCCATAAAATAGTACCTCCAAACTTTAAATAATACGTGGCTTGTGATATTGCACATGTGCGTAATGCAGCTAGCGGCACTATTTACGGATGTTAATAGTACTTGATTCTGAAACTCGCTGTCGTCTAAAGGCGACCTTGCATTAAGTATTGAACAACAAAAAATATGGAAATTTATTAATGAATTTAAAACATATATATAATGCCTTTATTCAAGCCTCTGGCTTAAAGGTGCAACGAGAGATTTTGAGGCACCCAAATATTGTGTCATAATAGTAATTTTCATATAGAATAGGCACTCAATAGATTTCTTACTTGATATTATGCTACAGAAATGTGTTAAAAGAGAGAAAAAGGGTGATTTTGAATTGCTTATATTTCAATGTAAAACATAGGCTGAATTTCGTATTTGCTCCTATACGAAATTAGAAATTTCACAATTTTGGTACCAAAAAACATTTCTCAGCTTAATTCTTTCAGATGGGGATATTTTTGATGGAAAGCTTTACAGCAGGGCAAAAATCAGAATTTTCACATTTTTAGGGACACCTGTTATTTGAAATCTCTCGTTGCACCTTTAAAACTATGGTCCCTTGGTGACATCAAATAGGTCTAATTTCCTGAGGGGTGCAGTGCATAAAAAACAAATCTAATGGTACTAAAATCTCAACATCAAGTGACTTAGACGTGGTCCATACCAAATATGACACACTCTGTGTACCATAAGAACTACAAAAGTTTTCTTGTTAAAATTCATATACTTATAGCCAAAAGGTGAATAAAAGATGTTGTGTGTGTATTTGTGTGGGAATATGCCTTGGTCTTAAAACCTCATCAAGAAGGTGCAACTTTATAGTTGCATCTGTTGGTATTGAACCCAGTGAGCATCTCGCACCTGGAGCTGACTCCTCATGGGCTGAATTTTGATGTCTTGACAGATTGAGAACTGGGATCGGTCAATCTTAAGGTTTCCCTACAAAAACAAGGCTACCTGGAAGCAGATCAGGATACTGCTTGTGATTGTGTGGAACAGTACCACAGACAATGGAGCGTCTCTTGGTCTGCCCACTGTTGGAGCAACCATGCACAGAGCAGGACCTTGCCAAATTCAATGAAGTAGCCAGATGTTGCACTCATCTCTGGCTGGAGCATATTTAAGAGCTGTGTTTGGACTCAATAAAAACAACATCTTCATATAGTGCAATATGGATTTGATAAAACATCCTTTGGTTGTAATCTCTCCTGTTTGAACTACAAACGGCAGGAGTGAGACAAATAAAAACTTACTTGGTCTACAGGCTTTTTCACCTCTCCACTCGCCATGACGACATGTCATTTGTGTATTGTTTTGGTTTAATCTGAATCCCCATCCACAACGAGAAAAGACTGCATTGGTATCATGAGGCACCTGCGTGTCATTGGATTGTGGATTGTATGTCACACTACCCTGAAAATCTTCACATGGCTGCAATGGAGATGGAATAAATAAAGCTACAAAACCACATTCCAATAATTCTCAAACATTATACATATATTTTGTTAACATTGTTTCAAACATCAAATTTTGGAGAGAGAGAAAAAATAGGGATAGCGATCCAAATAGGTCATCCGATTTATGTGGTTAAAGAACAAGTGTAGAGCAATATAATGACCCTAACTGACATCTGAATGACCTTTGACCTCCTCATCTGTTACCTCACATAAAACCCCTTGTCTCAATATAAAAACATGCCAAGTATGAACTTGATCATCACTGCACTAAAAAGCTATACAACATTTTAAGCAAAGTGTATACCAAATGTTTGACACACAGACAGACACACACACACGGACAGACACAAACGGATCATGCTGCCATAAGGTCTTTCCGATTACATAGATGACCTAATAATTTCAGGAAGCAAATATCTACCAGTCAAATGCATGCATGAGCTTGTACACAAACTATATTTTTATGACCTTACTCATTATACTCTTTATCAAAATACCTTTTACAAGATAAGCATACTTTAAGCGTGATGCGTGTAAATGCGGCAGTGGGATTGACTGCTAAAGCCCCGCCCCTTGTAGATGCAGCACATGTACGTCTTGTAAAAAGTATTCTGACAAATAGTGTACCTTAATTGTGAGTACCACAAGTCTTACCTGGTTCACATACTGGTACATCACCATTACTCCATTCCCCTTGACGACAAGTTTTAGTGACTGGGTTTCCTTGGAAACCCTCATTGCAACTATGTGTTGCTATGGTGCCAGAACTAACAGATGGCTGACCTAAGAAAAATGTTGGGTCGTATTTGATGTTAGAATTCTCTGCTTCATCTGATAATGGTAGACATGGCTCTGTGTACAAATATTAAACAAATAGTCATCATATTATTACTACTATTAATATACATCCTACATAATTTTGCTAAGATGTATATATATATTTTTCCTTAATGGTCATGTGTCTGTTCAAAATCTGGATTTATTTACAGATTTGGCAACAAACATACTTCAAAATTTCAAACAATTACATAAAATAAAAATACTGCAAGTAAACTTGCAGTATAATCCCCCTGGCAATGACCTCAGATGACCTTTGACCTTGGTCCATGACCTTTGACATCATCCACATGTGAAGGAATCCTATTTACACCTTAACCCCAAGTCTGGTTTAAATTGGACTTCAACTTTTAGAAGACCACCTGAAAAACGAAAAAAACACACCCACACACACATACGCACATGCTCGCTATCGCAAAATCCCCTACTGCTTTTCAAGCCAGGGGGATAAAACTATATAATTTTCCTCAACAAGCAAGCCTGAAGGAGCCAAGCCGAAGCAAACATCGCTGGACAGTCAACACAAACGGTTTTGTGGAACCTCCTCCAACTCCCAATGAGAATAGCACATCACATTCATAAATAAAAATCTTAAACATTGAGCATGTTGACGCAGTTTCGTTGGTTCTGTGCCGGGGGATATTGGACGATATCCAAACGGTACAGGCGTACAAGTCAACGCGCTATGCATACGCACGGCTCGGCAATCAAAGGTGCATAGTAATAACAGACTGATCGATTTAAAAGTCGGGGTAGTGTTGGGGGTAAAATCTATCTAATTTAAATATCGCTTCTGTTTTTGAATAAAGTGTTAAAGAATGAGAATAAAGGTATTGTTTTTAGCCTCTGCCGTGTATCTATCGTGTCATATCACACGGGCGACAGCACTATTTTAGCGTAAAACAACTCAGCTGCGCCTCGTTGTTCTACTTAAAATAATGCTGTCGTCCATGTGATGGAACCCTTACTTGGAATACAGTTTGGAACTTGAGATGACATTCCCACGATGACTGACTGCCACACACTGGTTTCACTAGGTGGAGGAAGTGGAGTCAGTAGTCTCAGTTGATGCGGGGCTTCTCGTCCATGTGAAATTTTTTATGGAAGCTGAAATAATTTTTGCCCCAATAAATACTCACATCCACATGGTAACATATATACCATATATATCAGAATCATAGCACATTCTGTTTGACAGCCCGCATCCTCACCCCTTATGAAGCATTAAGTAATGATGCTTTGACCTTCCGCTTTACTCCCTGGCTGCTTTGTTGACAGTTGTCTTGAACCGACGTTTTGAATTGTAAGGACGTCTTTCATGAAAATGTTTTTTAGAACGTTGTTTGGCGTCCTCCATCCGCTGGCTTACATTAATGTCACTAAAGTTTACTCCTATTGAAAAACCCAGAATGTGCCTGCTTCTACTTCATGAGCATGCGGGTTAAGGGCGATATTACTGTCCAGTGACGAGTCTTTCACTTTCAAGTTCAGAGAGGGGAATGACCCAGCGTGTAAAATTTGCTTGTGCAGGTTTGCGAGGTTTTGTTGTAGAAAAAAGCAGGTCAGAAAACGAAGAATCCAAGATTTCGTAAGAAGGCAGAACAGTGTTGGAAGTGCTAATTGTCTAACGGGTACCAATCGTTAATCTTCAGGATCTCCTGTAACCAGCTGGAGGCTCTGGACAGAACTATAGGATGATGTGCACCATACGTTAAGGCTCTGCACACATTGATTTTTAGTTTGTTGCCGGCCGGGTCGGATTTTGCTGCCGGGTCAAATATTTCATTATTTTGTAATATTCCTTATTTGGTCAAATATATTAATTTCGAACCGAATTCCCTCTTCGGCAGGTGTTTTTTCCTCCCAATTCTCCCGTGTTTTACGGGGCCAAATTCGATTTCACGGCCGATTTTTCTGTGGCAAACTCTTGTGAATGCGTGGCACGTTTCCTCATATTTTCTTTATTTACCTGGTTTAAATCTCCAACTTTCCACCAAACTTTGGCCCATCTTCGGCAAGATCTAAAGCTTTCAATAGCTTTCAAACCTCTCCAAATATCCGCGCAAATCGCCCCGATTGTTTGCCGACTTGGAGACATAAATTTGCATTTAGATATCCTTTGATGTGAATATCATATCCGCATGTGACACGTGCCAGTACACTGCTGGCAACAACCTAATTACTATTGATTACTTGGACAGATTGTTATAATATAGCCACTCTGTTGCTAAATATAATTTCTCTATGGTGTTTTCTACATGTATTTTGAGTGTACATATTGATGATGCTTGAACATGAACCAAATTACTGATGGAATTTAAATTTGGTAGGTTGATATCTTTGATTAGTCTTGTATTAAACATATTAGCAACCTTTTTTGAAGAGCGCCCCAATTTTTTCAAAATTTTGATATTTTTGCACAGTTACGGTTGTCTGTTTGGAAAACTATAACCTGCGAACGAGAGCTAAAAATGGCGTATTTATCACAAATAAGCGATTTTGTATAAATTAGAATTGGGATCCCAGATTTGGGACTTAAACGCAGAGCTGGAAATGCTACGTTTATGTCCCGTCCATGATGAAATAGTGCCACCTCGAGCAAATAACCTCTAACGTTGGCTTGCCTGAACTATTAAAACAACTAATGGATTAGCGTAGATACGTACACTGGCGCTCTTTTCCCGGCTATTCCAATTGAATGCCTTTCCAGCACTTTGTTATTATTATCGGGGATCCCCGATACTCAATTATTCTAGATCCCACGCAAAATCTTCGTTTGTGACACTAGACATTTTCGAGCTTAACATTCACAGGGTTAGTTTACTAGCCAGTACCAATGCAATCGTGTAAAAATTGCAAATTTTTGAAAAATTTGGGGCGCTCTTTTCAAAAAAAATGTGCTAATATTGCTTTAACCATGTTTGCTCCCCCCAGTGAATATTAATAAGCATGTGTAATAACTAGTTGCATAATATTCTAGCCAAAAGAAATGAATTCACTGTACCTCAGGAATGCCATGACCAATGGACTCAAAACTTAGTGGGATGCTAGACCTACCCGTTTGGTATATCACTTAATATTTGATATAATGACCTAATTTGCATATTTTGATCAAAATGAGAATATTTACTCTACCCCTCATGATACAATTTTTTTCCCACAACTTGACAACTCATCACTATTGTGATAAGAGATTTGCTCATTCACAATATTATACATGCAATAAATCAATGGTACAGTGACAATGTAGCCAGTAGTTTAGTATGGATGTTCAATTTCTTGGAGGGGGCATTGCTGTTGCCTGTTTTTATTTTTGGTGGTTCCTTGTTGTTCCTGCCAGGTGCCGATTCTCCTTTGGGGTTCCTTGTAGCTGTTACATTTCTTTGGGGTTTTCTCCGTGCAATGGGGTCCAACTACTGGGTTTCCTAGTGGCTATTTTCCATTTTTGGGTGGTTTCCGAGTGGTCTACTCTATTTCTCGGTGATTCCGAGTGTCACTGGTTCAATTTTTTTAGGGTCATCTGGTGCTGGCTGTTTGGATTTCATTTTTTGGTGGTTCCTAGTTGCCGGTCTACTGGTTTTAAAATTATTGGTGGTACCGTGTCTATTGATTTCCATTTCAGGTGGTTCCCCAAGTTTGCGGGTGGTTCAACGTTGCGACATGTTCCATTCCTTGGTGGTTCCCAAGTGTCTATGGGTTCAATTTTTTTGGAGGGTCTTTGTGGGTTGTCCCATTTTTGGTGGTTTCCAATACTACTGGTTGCAATATTTTGGTGGATCCTAGTGTCTACTGGTTCTATTTCTGTGGTTCCCAGCATCTACTGGTACATTTTTTTTTAGGTTCCCCATTTAGCTGTCGGTTCTATTTTGGGTGATCCCAATATTGTGGTGGTTCCTGGTGTCCTACTGGTTCCATTTTATATGGATCCTGATATTTAATGGTTCTACTTCTTGGGTGGCACATATGTTTGGTAGCCCGTCTATTTTTTGGGTGGTTTCCAAGTGATACTACTTTAAAAAAAAAAATGATTTTTGAACAAATGAGATTTCACTCTACCATCAATGAATACAAACACCATGTAAAAGCTTCAAACATGGTAGTATGCTAGACCTTACAATATTTTTTTTTACATTCTGTGACTATTTGGTTATTCTAATAACCTAATTTGCATATTTTGAAAATCAAAATGGGAATATTTCCTTCTCCCTCATGATTCAATAACCTAAATAAACTCAAAATTGTTAGGATGCTAGACCTACACTGAATTTTCTTTCTTTCAGAAATAGAATCGTTTTTGATACATTAAGTCGGAATAAAAAAAAAAAAGTACCGCAAATCCCACAAAATCTAAATAATTTAGCTTTAGATTACATTTTTAATTTAAATAGTGTAGCACAGTCCAAAAATGGATATGAACCATTTGACCATGTATAGAGAGGAAGTATTGCCTTTTTTTTTGCTATTTTGAACCACTCAAACATAGGTTGTTTATGTCCAATTGAAAGTCGATGTGAATGTGAATTGACACCAAAAGAAAAGAATAATGAATTCTCGCTCGTCGTAAATTTTAAAATCTCCAAAAATAAAAATCAAGTGTGCAGCCTAATGTCTGTATGTCTTGTTTTTGGCCCTAAACGAGCCTGAAGGTAGTTTACATTATAAGATTCAGAGAATCTAAAATACTTCTTATCAACAGATATGGCATGGATTTCGGAACATCTTTTTTAGAGCTCATCAGCCATGTTAAGTCAATACAGGGAACTTTAATCCAACGGCTCAATGTTTCATCAGCAACAAATAAGATAAAACTGAAGATTCCCAAGTATACTCTTCTTCTTCCATGGGACGTTCAAATTCAACATTCCTTTATTAATCAGAACTGAAATCATATATCTGGTTTATCTTGAGTTGTGCAGGCTGACCAAGAGACCAGTATGTTACTAATAGTAAGGTAGAAGGTTTGTCTTGAAAAAAATAATGAAGTTGTGAAGTTGGCCACATCTCCTAACAGAAGCTGAAAGTGGAACAATTAAGCTTCTTTCCCTCGAACCAGGTGTTGGAACGTTGAAGTCTACTACAGTATAATGTATGTTCTATTTCTTTCTATTTTATGGTTCCTGTTTCCATGAAGCAGCTAACTTTCTGAAAAGCCCAGGCTTGTGTTTGAAGGCAAGCTTGAGAGAGGCCATACAGTCAAGTCAGAGTACTAATCTTGGATAAACTTCTGACAGTGCTGACCAACCTGTGAAGTCAAACCCTGACTTGGTCAAAAACGGGGCTACAACTTACAAGCAACTCTTTTGAAACGTGGAATTGCTGCAACTTAGTCAGGACCTTAGCTAATTTAGATGCTGTTTATAAACATAAGCAATCATATTTCCCATATAAAAGAGAAGCAGTCTCTCCCCGTCAGGGGCTTCAACGTCCACCAGCCACAGACGTTGGGACTTGAGTTTGGGGTTCTGAGATCATAAGTATGCATGTAACTTGAAAAACGAGTTTTCAAATGACAAATTCGGCTGTAGGATGCTACTCCAGCCACGGTCGAATCCTGTTAAAAAAAAACCTATCACTGTTGGCTGATCTCCCTCTGGAGCGATTGTCCGCAACAATCCTGCGCAAACTTGAACAAACACAATGTTAATAATATTTTAATGCACGGCAAAGTATTAAATGTTAGGTTATTCCACTTTCGTTCAAGCAAAGCCACATCTCAAAATAGGTATTGAACGATCTCGCAGTATGAACGCAAAAATGTCTTCCATAAGCTAAATACAGCTCACATCCATGCCAGAGGGCTGGTGGACATGAAAATAGTTTACATAATTCCTGACTAGATTGCTGTAGATAGATTTACTAACGGAAATGTGGGCACAGGAGTGATGCGGATAGAAATAATTTCATATGAAGATACTCTAGACCTTCTAGGTTATCAAAGTAGACAACACATTTTCTAATTCTTCACAGATTTCCCCAGAAAAGCCATTAAGTGGAAGTTTCAAAACCTTCGGCCACACTCTAAAATTTGTGGGATTCATGCATGCTCTCAGTCCTAACTTAAAGCATCAGACCTATTACCACTTGATGTGGGATATCGTAAAAGGTTGGCAGTTTTGCCGAAACCAACTGAGCTGCTTTATGATTTTCTGGTGAGGTACTAAGGAGGAGGTCGTGACGGCTGGGATTCGGACATGGAGAATGCTTGACTTTTTAAGTTTATCATGAACTCAGTTCTTAAATGTCTTTAAAGACCCCAACCTGTCTGGAGCAACTTATCAACCCATCATCGAAGCAGACAAAAATCTGGATTTCCTTTCTTCTCAGATGCTTTGAGTAGAAACTCTCATTGTACTCTTTATCGGAACGATGCATTTATCCTTGACCAATTCCTTTACCTCATCTAGAATCATAGCATTTTATGTCTCTTTGGCATAGGCGTAGTACAAAAATATAACTTCTTCGCGGACGGGGGTAAACTCCAAAGGGAATACCTTCTGATAAGGTAAGAGTCAATAGCTCTTTTCCTCTCCTACTCGCGCCACGTCGGGGCCTCTACGTCTGGAGTAGGAGGAATATTCTGTACTGTCTAGCCTCTGATAGTAGGGTTTACTGTGCTTTAAAATTGACGCTTGACTCCCGAAGGAAGACCTCTATTAGGCCTCTCTTGGCAGGAGTGTAGTTAAAGGCGGAAGGACCTTCTGCAAAAAAACCATACACCCCCCTCTAAGGCTTGCATCTGGAAGCTCTGAATCTAGACTGATTATTGGCAGACTTCTTAGCAGCTTGATCTGCAGCTTTAACACATTCTTCCTTCTGAAAAGCTAGGAGGCCATAGGTCTCCAAATAAATCCTTCCCGCTGGGTGCACTTCCGAAGAACTGTTCGTAGCTGTAAAATGAGGCATAACAGCATGAGTCTTCTAAGAGCCCAATAAGTAGATATGTTAACTGGTAAGGAGCTCTGCAATTACGTGAAGAAAGGTCCATCCAAAGTAGATAAATATCTCTCACAAGCTTCGTGGGATAAGTCCGTATAGGGCTATAGGAGACCATTCATAAGGTGGCTAAGAGACAATAAAGCTACGTTCGATGTTCTCATACCATCACAGGGTATTTGATCCAAGTAACAGAGATCAGCATCCTAGCCCTCATTCCATGAATCTACCCATTGAAGGGTTCTTTCTGTTTCTTGGATAAACCGTCCTCAACACCGGCAGGAGGACATGGTCTAGTTTACACAAGTCTTCACGTCTTGATTTCTTTTGTCCAAGCATGGTCTGGGAACCAAAGGAACTTAAAAGAACTCTTATCCTCATCAGTCGAAGGGAAAAACTCAGGAATCCATCAGAGAATGGGAGTCTTCTTCTGGAAATCAGACCATATAGATTTCTGCACTTTATCAATAGTTTCTCTCATATCAGCAGGAACTGGAAAGCAAGGTTTCACTACTTGTTTCTGGTAATGTTTAGCAGCAAGTCCCAAATCCGAAGTCTTTGTATCTTCAGGGAGGGTTGAATCACATTTCAAACCTAGATGAATAAGACAGCTGCCAAGAATGGCGCAGCAGATAGAGATAGGTACTGTAAATCTTCAAAATCCTCCATCAAGAAGGCGTAGGACATCAGAATAAGGAGCTCCATAAATCTGGCAATTAATCTTATGAGTCTCATTCTAATTCAAAATCTTTATCAAAAATATCCGCCAGTACGATATGAATGGAAGTAATAAATGAGTAGAATGTCTGCCAATGTGGAGTAGCATGGATCAGCCCAAAGTTCGCGGGAGTCAGTCCCAGAAAGAAAATACTTTACTAACTCATTCGATTACCAACTGGAACAGATGTTGAGAGAAGAGCAGGCACGGTAAGAAGCTATGTTCGGGATAACTATGATTCCTAGAACTATTGAATGTTAAGGTAAACTTTTGGAATAAGGGAGGTGTGAGTCTTGTCTTCACGCAAACCACTACCCCTCTATATGTGTAGACTCTTAATGTGAGAAGTAGCCACTCCTTATCATAACAATAAGATTTCTCATCCTCTAGGCTCCTTTATAAATCAAATCATCGGCATGTTGTCGATTTGGGACAAGAGTTCCATATGTACCCCCTTTCATATATTTACATGCAACAAACATTTATTTAATCGCGTCTTTATTCCGTGTTTGATTATTAAGACCAAAATTAAAATAAATTGGTATTATGCTAAATTATATGAGAGGGCGGGGAGGGGCATATGGAACTCTTCCCCGATTTTGAAATATCTTGCCAACACAAGCATAGATCTTTAACGAGAAGAAACATTGTCAGAGACTTAATTTTCATTGCCAGTAATAATTATGCATCTACGTCTAGACTCAATGAGTTCAGGAGAAGTCTCTCTCTTATCATCACAACTAGAGGGTCAGCCGGGAAGAAGTGGTGAAGGCAATAAGAGAAATGAAAAAAGGAAAGGCGGTTGGACCCTCAGAGGTGAGTGCTGAGATGATTAGTGCGAGTGGAGAGATAGGGATTGGTGTGATGATGGAGTTGTGTCAGAGAGTGTTGGATGGGGAAGGGATGCCGGTGGAGTGGACAGTGAGTGTGGTAATTCCAATTTTTAAAGGGAAAGGGGATGCAATGAGTTGTGGTGCATATAGGGGTGTGAAGTTGTTAGAGCATGCAATGAAGATTGTTGAGAGGGTTCTGGAGAATAGGATTCGGAAGATAGTGGAAGTGGATGAGATGCAATTTGGGTTTATACCAGGGAAGGGAACGATAGATGCAGTGTTTATTTTAAGGAGGTTGCAAGAGGAATATCGAGCTAAAGGGAAGAAGCTGTATATGTGTTTTGTAGACTTGGATAAGGCATTTGATAGGGTACCTAGGAAAGTGATGGAGTGGATGATGAGGAAGAGAGAGATACCAGAAGTAGTGGTTAGAGCAGTGATGAGTTTGTATAAAGGAGCCAAAACGAGAGTTAGAGTGGGGTCTGATTTGTCCGAGGAGTTTGAGGTGAAGGTGGGTGTGCATCAAGGTTCTGTACTTTCGCCATTGATTTTTTGCAATTGTGATTGATGTAGTCACGGAGAGTGCAAAAGAAGGTTTGCTGAATGAGATGTTGTATGCGAATGACTTGGTTTTAATGAGTGAGACATTGGAGGGACTGAGGGAGAAGTTTTGGAAATGAAGAAGGCTTTTGAGAGAAAGGATCTGAAGGTAAACCTTGGAAAGACAAAAGTGCTGGTGAGTGGTGTGGAGAGGGAGGTGGAATCGAGTAAGGTAGACCCCTGTGGGGTGTGTGGGAAGAGAGTAAAAGCAAATCATTTGGTGTGAGAAATGTGGGAATTGCATTCATGGGAGATGCACAAGATGAAGAGAGTACCTCTAGCTTTGGCCATAGAGATTTTTGTGTGTGAAGATGTGAGAAGGGAGCTGGAGGGATGGTGAACAGGAGACAAAGTTGTGTGATGAGGTGAATCCGTGATGGTGTTCACATACCTAGGGGAGAAGGTTAGTGGGGTGGTGGGTGTGAGGTGGCGGTGTGACACCGAGAGCGAGGTAAGGTTGGGTGAAGTTTAGGAATGTGGGGAGTTGTTGCGTTGCAAGGGAAAGATATCCTTGAACATGAAAGGAATGATATATAAGAGTTGAGTGAGATCAGTGATCTGTATGGGAGAGAGACGTGGTGTCTGACGAAATGATATGGGGGTTTTGAGGAGGACTAGAGAGCAATGATGAGAGCGATGTTGGTGTGGAAGTTTGCTGACATGCTGAAGACTGAGGACCTGATGCAGAGATTAGGTTTGGAAGAGGCGATGGAACCGGTTTGGCGAAGGCGAATAGTGAACGTTGGTATGGCTGTTTTGAGGAAGGATGATGAGCATGTGTTAAGAAGGGCTTTGAGTTCGAGGTGGGAGGTTTGAGGAGGAGGTGAAGGTCCAAAGAAGACTGGAAGAAACAAGTGGAGGAGGAGAGTAGGAGGGTTGGGTGAGGATGGAGGATGCATTGATCTCGGGGAAATGGAAGGAAGGAGTCAGGGCGGTTGCTGCGAATGTGAAGTGAATCCGGCCACCCCCGGGACAGGGATTAAAACCAGATTTAAAACTTTGGTTTGTAGTAGTAGATCTAGAATTTGAGATAAGAATCCAAGTCATCTCAAATTAGTTTCGATTCCGAAACATCTCTCCCATCACGTGCTTGGATCTCCGACGGGAAGAACTATCCGAAGGAGAGAATCATAGATCTTTTATATCGTGGACTAGGAGAATCAGATGTCTTTCTTGCTTCTTCTCTAGACTTCCTATGCGGAGAGGAGAAAATATGTCTATCTTGAGCTAGATTCTCTGTCAGGAGAACGGCGACTACAATGACTGGAAGGTCTTTTGGAAGAAGCCTTTAACCGCTCAACATGAACAGGAAGTAACGCCACAACTCTTTTCCTTAGACCGCTGTCTATGTCGACTAACTCTGGATGTTTAGCACACTGGACTGTGACCCATCTAAAGACGAGTGACCTCTGATGACCATAACATGGAACCTTTTCCTCCTTAACAAACACCCGAAGAAGAGTGTGAACGGATAGGTATAAACTATCAACAAATCTGGAATTTAAAGATGACGCAAAGAGGGTTATGAAGCGACTGGGGAGGCGCTTAGTAGCAAGATCCAGCCGCGTAGGATAAGGTATTAGGCCGGTTAATTCAGCTTAGGTTTCCGTCGACGGATTAGTGGAGGAACGGAGGACGAACCGCCGGAGTTGAAGAACGGTGACGGCTCGACGGATGACCCGACGGGAGAACGACAGAGAATTAAAACTGAAGCAATTAGGATGATGGCTCGACGGGCAGCTAGGTGAACGGGCGAACCGAAACTGGAGGATTCTTGAAAAAAATGGTTGAGCTGGATTCTATCTTTTTCATTATATATACACCTCTTGCTTATCTAGGAGCCGTAGGAGAAACTTGTTGAAATAGGAATTTAACTCCTCGATCACCATATAAAGTCTCATCTTGAGCCATAGCTATCCCATAATCCATCACAACGGAAACGTTGGCGGCCACTGTAATTTCGGAAAACGACAAAGTCTTGACCTGCAGAATGGATAATATGGCCGCTATGAGGTGTAGAACTACCTTTGAATAATTCATCTTCTTGAGACGCCTCTCTATTCTATCCACATAAATAGCCACATAACCACTGGCAAAGACGGCAGCTTACCTTAGAGTACTCCCAGTACCTTTATTTAAGGGTAACCACAATTTGCGCACCCACTGCAGCCTGCACCCAGTTGAATTGAGCAGCCTTGACGGAATAAAGTACAGTATGTGCTGCACTTTATTCCGTCAAGGCTGCTGAATTCAACTGGTTGCAGGCTGCAGTGGGTGCGCAAATTGTGGTTACCCTTTATTTAATTCCACTTCACTATAATGAGTCCGTAACCACAGCTGTTTGACCCCGTGCAAATTGTCTCTTTTATTTTAAAGCAATTTTAAGCAATAGCGACACAATTTTGACAACTGATATAAGTAGGGACCTATTAACTTTCGCAAAAATCAGAAAAATCCATTGCGGGAATCTTGCCATATAGGCCTTCAAAGGTCATAATTTGTATGTTATAGCACCCTCTATATGCCTATTTCCCATAGAAAGACATGTAAAACTAGATTTTTATGAAACATCGCATTTGCACGCAATGAAAATTCATCAAATTTACACAGGATGTAGTTCATGACATAAATACTCCAACTTAGTCGTCAAAAGTGTATCGCCGTTGATATTTTTTGTTTTATTCTTATTTTGTCATAATAAATGAGACTCTCAAACAGCTGTGTAACAATGGCTGTGGAGGAGTTCCGCTGGTAGTTACCACGGGAGCCGTATTCAGGCTTAAATCATTCAAATCCTCCGTAACAATGCATGCCCGAAGGCCGTGGCTGGCTTTCTTTCACTCTAAGGAGAGACGGAACAGCCTGACAACTCGAGCGTTGTAAATCTTCCGTGGGCAGTGGCAAAGTTTCTTTCAACCCGAAATTGAGACATGCCTGGGCTATTCAAGCGAAGAAAATCTTCAACGGGCCTTGGCTAGATTTCTTTCAACCCGTGGGGTGACGACTACTCAACCGTTGATAATCTTCCATGGCTGTATGAATGGAAGGAGTGGACTGCCCAGCCATCCGTAAATAATCACTAAATCCACTCAGATTTTCTGCAATCAATGGCCCTTTATCCTCATAAGTAGTTTGAGTGGCTTGGCGAACGTGCCCTTGAAACTTGTTTATATAGCCTCGGCAGCCAAGTTAAATAATATCGCCTGGAGACCCGGATCTGCTGTTTAACTTGAAGGGTCTTGAAACTGCCTTGGTTGAGTGTATTAAGTTGAACTTTTGCCGGCTGAAGAAGATACGGAGGGAGATGCCCTGGATAGAGATGGAACTGTCTTAGCCTTGGCCTTTGTCTTCTTGTCTTTTTTTCCATATACACATCTAAATCGTTGAAAAAACTATCTCCAATTCTGACCACCCGATGTGTATTCGACAAGGTCTGTCTCTAGAACAAAATCGGCACTTCACACACAGTTCGTGTGGATCTTTGTCTTGTCTGCGGAGAAACTCATAACATCTAGACAAAGTCTAGTTGAATCATGCAGATGTACATGAGGTGGTCATTTACGACATACTTGTAATAGACGATAATAAAGACAGTAGCTCTCGCCGAGATCCGGACGTTCCAAATAGGAATACAGATAAAGGCCAAGGAGACAGGACAGACACAGACGAGACAAGACAGGAGATGCAGGGCACCCCCCCAAACTTTTGAGAAAAATTTTCTAGATCCATCGGCGGAGAGCTGTGGTGTATACTGAAAAAAACACAGATGTGAACATGGTTGCACCGCGAGGCTATCAACAAGGGCGAACAAGCATATAAGTGCAAGGGAGCAGACACGACACAGGGACGATTCCCCAACATGCCATGGCGGTCTAATTGTGGACTTACAAAAGGGGGAGCTTAACCTGGCCAAAGAATAAGCCCACTTACTACCCGCAATACGAGCGACACTAATAAAGGCCTGAGGCTTGCGGGGCAACCATGTGAAGGGATAATACATAATATTTATGACACTTATGTCAACAGGAACTGGAGTCCGATCTTGAAAATCTTCTCAAACACCAACAGAACGACGTCCTCAGAATCCCCGATGTTCAGTAGTCATAATAAACGCATCCAGGATGCGATATTTATCAATATGTTCCCAATAAATTGGCGATAATGGGGAAAAATTATGTATAAAATATCCCGTAAAAATTTCAACATGGTGCCCCGAACTGAGACACAAAAAAGAGCAAGGAATTATGGTTCCTCCAGTGACGGGTGCATCGATGCCGACGTGGGACTACTAGGCATGGGCGCATCAACATTTTTAATGTGGCATTAAGGGTGTCTCAAGGCTTTTTTGAACACAAAAAATGCACTAGTTGGATCATTTCATAATGTATATATAACGCATGAAATAGAATAGCATAATCTTATCACAATTTTATATGGACAAATGTAATTTCTATGAAAATCTACACTTTTCAAAAGTATCTACTGTTCATTATATGATATTACCTTCCAAGTGGTCAATCAAAATAGTGCTTTGATTCCAATAGATAAGAAACAGGGCCGACCAGGTAATCTAATACATACTGTGCCAATCACTGTCCAGCTTACTCTGAAGCTTATTACATTGCAATCTCTAATACTCCACGGGATCAAAGAGAGAAAGACGCTTGCATAAGGACATTGGTTACGCATATCGGGGAAGTAACTGATTTCTGCGCAATTAATATTGTCTAATTATCAGGCGCGTAACCAAACCTGAGCCTCCGAGGGGGCAAGACTCAAGAAGTTTCCCCAATTTTTCCGCCTCGCTACGCTCGCCGGGTGGTAGTCTTCCCTCTTTTCCCTTCTCTTTCCCCTTTTCTTCTCTCTTTTCCCTTCTCCTTCCCCTTTTCTTCTCTTTTCCCTTCTCCTTCCCCTTTTCTTCTCTCTTTTCCCTTCTCCTTCCCCTTTTCTCTTCTTCCCCTTCTTTTTCCCCTTCTTCTCGTCCCCATTTTACCCCTTCGCCGTCCCCATTTTAATTGTCCGGGGGGGCAGTCTGCCCCCCCCTGCCCCCCCGTTGGTTACGCCACTGCTAATTATACCTTTACATACTCTGGGGGATGTCAAGTGCAAAAGTTGCACATTTGATTGAAAATGAATAAAATGTCATCACAATTTCTTTTCCTAAATATGAGTGACCAGTAGATATACACCATGCAACATTGACTTGAGCAAATAATAGTATTGTTGATATCCAGTAAATCCGCTCTGTATGCAGAGGATAAAGCACTACAAATTACTTTTCAACTGTATGCGTAATAACAATGGCCCTGTACTTCCAGATAAAAAGGATTTCAGGTGCTCATCACCAGATTAAAATTGAGCTATTTTTTTTTTTCATGAAGCAAAGCACAAGATACTCGTCCTCTTTCAGGAAATATAAATAAATCTTAGGCTTATACTGTGCGTCAATTAACTTTGGACCATATATTGCATCATTTTTCCGAAAAAGGAAAAAGATGAACAAAAAATCATGAAAGAAAGTTGTTTGGCAGACTGACCTAACAGCTTGGTGCAGAAAAGAAAACAAAACTTAACTTACAGAACATGGCCGCTGTTTATGACGTCTCGTGTACGCCTAAGGTCGGAAATACCTTTCAACACGGAATTAAATGAGCCTTGTGCACAAGTGATCTGAATTTTATATAATATAACGATTTTAAGATTGTAATAGTTCAGGAATTTGGTATGTCCCCAAAACATCATTATATATAGCAAATTAACAATTACACACATATATTAATACTATTGTCCCAAGGAATGTCCAGTAATGTCCCAAAGAGCGTTGCAGTCAGTTCAACGATGATTGTCCTCACAGCGAAGACTTCAAAATGACAGATGCAAGTCACAATTATCAATCCTCAGGTATATTCCATTGGAATCTTCTTAGTCTGAAGGTAACCTTTTGTCCAGCAGTTTCAAGACGACAGGTTAAATTAAGTCCCTCGACGATATAAATCCACAGTTATAAGTCCAAGATACTCACCACGATTTCTAGCGGTCCACAATTGGAATCCTATTTGATTCCCAGCACCTTTCGGCCTTCAAAGACGACAGTCGAATAATTACGCACCTCTGTCACATGGAATGACAATATAATCAATCATGGCACTGTGTGGAGCACGAATCTAACAGTATTGTAGTGAAAAAAAAACTAGCTATAACCATACTGTCTAGCTGATTGAAATGCTGACGCGGACTTGCTCAACTCTCAAATAATACTGAATCACAAATATCCCAGTCTTAAAAATAGACCATTACAACAGCATCATGCATAAACAATAACTGAATTCACATCAACTTTCCATATATAAATCTGTGGAGGAAATTCCCTGATCTTACAAGTTTTGATCTCAAAACTAACAAAGTTCTAAGTTTAGCATCCTTGGGGAATTACCAACTTCCCTATATAATCAGGTGCACTTAGCAAAACAACTTGTTGAATCCCTTTCTCTCTTTATAGCTAAACAAAAGGCTTTCCGTGAGAAATCTTTTCTCAAATAAATGAGAAATAATATTTTTAAAGTTAATCAGAAAAATGGAGCCATTATAACACCGCGTAACCCATTTTTTTCAATTTACCGCAGGGGTGCAAAAAGTTATTTTTCCTCAGGAGCAGATTTGGGGCATCGAGTTCCTCAATGTGACCGATCCCCCAGGGGGGGGGGCATACTCCCATGGAAGCGATACTGTATGACGGCTGTTAAGAACCACTTTTTCAACATTAACATCGGTTTGTCACACAAAGACGCATAGTTGTTTTGGAAAGTCACCCCAAAAACCCCATATATTATTAAAAAGTTTTTTAAACAATTCACCCAAAGACTCCTATTTTGGGGGAAAAAATTTTTGAAAATGCCTTACCCAAAAAAGACCTCTATTTTTTGGAAAAAAAATTTGCAAAAATCTACCCAAAGCCCCTCCATTGTTGGAAAAAATCAAATTGTCATGGGAAAAACCCATATTTTGGGGCACAATTGGCTTGGTCTCTCCTCAAGACCCCTATTTTTTCAGTCCCCTGTCACCGTGCCCCTGGATTTGGAAGCTCGAGCCTTATGCCATATCCATTATATGTGCAGTACCCAACCCCGGCCGATCCACCTCCCCTTCATTCCTCCCATTACTAAAATGAACATTAAAAACACGTGTGAAATGTTAAAAATAACCAAATGGGTTTGTATTGGGTGTGTTTTCATTAATAGTCATGTGCAGAGTTTTCTGAAAAAAAAGGGGAGGCCAGCAAAGGTAATTTCACATTAAAACGACACAACATTAAGCAGTGAGGTTGCACGGGCCCATCCGAGGGTTTGGGCTCTGAAAGGGATGCAGAGAAGAGCCCAAGCAACGGGAAACAGGACAGGACCCCCCTGAATACTTTTGAGATTTATTTAAGCTATTCAGGAGAACCTTAAGATGACCTTTTTTGAAGATAAGTAGTTAAAACTTTTCTTGTATTCTGATTTCCTCTTACCACTTCACCTCGCTTTATTCTTAAAAAATGACGGACCATCCACGTACTGGTTGACCTCAATCCTTAATGTCCTGACCCCTGTTTGTGAGCTCGTTGATTGACATGATGGTCAAACTCAGTTAATCATATCATAGTAGCAGCCGACTTATATTTCTCAAGAACTATTTCCCTAAGTATCTTTTCTTCTTCGGCAAAATAATTTTGTTGTGATATGCATAGGGGGGGGGCTAAGTGTTTAGCTTCAAAGTTAATGTTGAGATTTTGGTTCCGTTAATTCTTTCCAAATCTTCTGTGTCAGCTTGGCATTTCGGATCCTCAGGATTTGTGTGCTTCTACCCTTGATCCACTAAGTCATTGTTCAACAAACACATTCAATTTCCTCACAATTTTGCTAGGTTTCTAAATCTTGATTCCTCCTATTCCTCTCTATTTTTCCGCCATTAATTTTTTTTAAAACCATCAGCATAGTTCCTCAGCCTGAGGACTTCTGACTTATCTGAGCAAGGCGTATAACCTTCAAAATGTTTGCACCCCATATCATGAATAATTTTCTGTCTTGATATCACAAACCCATGTTTACAACAACTTTCATTTCCTTGTCCTCATATTTTTCTTTAGGTTTATTGTCGTAACATTGTTTTTCTCAGTTTATTTTCATAACCATTTATCATAGGTTTCTTTTCCTACATTTATAATCCTAGTTTCTTTCAATTTTCCCTGGAGTTATTTACTCACATTCCCTGTAGATTTCCTTTCAACATTTCCCCTAGGATTCTTTCTCAATTTCTACAGGTTTCTTGTCCTCACATTTTTGCTATTTTTCCCCTCACATTTTCATCCAGGTTTCATGTCGTTCCTCATTCTTCTAAACTTTTTCCCACATTTCTCCTAGGTTTGTTTCCCAAACATTTCTTCTAGGATTCTTCCTACGTTTCACCTCAATTCCTTTTTACTCACTTTCCCCAATATTCTTTTCATAACATTTCTCCTAGGTGTTCTTTTCTTCACACTTCCCCCTGGGTTTTATTCTCATATAGGTTCCTTACCCAGAGCTCCTCACTTGCCAGAATGGACTGTTAAGAAAACTCTTAATTTGTCTCCTTTTATCTTTTCTCAGTCTTTTCCATTTTTTCCTCCTATTTTCTTCTTGGTCCCTTTTATTCCAGTTGTCCCTTCTTTTTTCTTTATTTTCCCTCAAGATTTTTTCCTGCTTTCATTTTTGTTATTCTTTTGGCTGCATTTCCTCAATTTGAGCTCTCATATCCTGTGAGCGGCGCTCCCGCTCCCGCATTTTTTGCAACCCTGCCTTCTGGTAGCATAGGTCGTAGACCCCGTTTTTTGTATTTTTCTAAATACCGTGTGTTAAATGAATAGAAATGAGGGCCCGCAATCAATAAGTTATGGACTTGGTTTGCACAAAATGGTTAGGTCAAAGCTTACCAACCAACCCACATCCACCGTGAGTTTGTCACATTAGATTTCTTTTCATATAAATGATTGAAATATACATTTCAAAAATTTTGAACTCACAAGTAGAACTTTAGAAAACCTCAAAGTTTATTTTATCGCGAACGAGGCCAGCTCAATTCAAAACTGGGTAGCTTCAATTTTGTTGGTAGATGTTTCACAAGGCTTTTGACAGTGTCAAACAGGGATGTGATGCTGCATATTCGACGCAACTACGGTGTCCAGATGAGATGCTTCAAGGCAATGCAAAATCATGTATGGATAACCCATATAGCTTGTGCAGACCATGATGGGCCCCACAGGAGTTGCCTAACAACTACTGGAATCCTTCCTAAAGGAAATACTATTGGCTCCCTTCTTTTGTAGTTGTGGTGGATTACATCCTCAGGCAGAGTTTTGACATCATGAACGACAAAGGAATCACCATCAAACCCAAGTTAAGCGTTCTAGACGTCACCAAAGTAAGCATATCACAGACCTTGACTACGAGATGCTCTAGCCTAAAACAGCTGATCTGAATATGTGGTGCACAAGATCTCCTAACATCACTTGAGAATGCTGCAGACAAGTCGGCCTACATCTAAATGCCAAGAAGAATGAATATATGACTGTAATGAGAAAGATGACATCAAACCGATCTGCACAGCAAATGGTAGCCAACTCAAAGAGGATCAAGGACTCTTTAAGTAGATAGGGTCCTATGTTGCAGACCAGCAAGAAAGACTTCCTGTCACACAAAGAAAGTTGGAATGCCTGCAAAAACTACACGCTTATCAGGCGGCGAAGGTCATTACTGTTTTCGTTACTGAATTTGGGATTTAGAGGTTGCGAAATATACGTTGGACCAATGGCAAATATCCGCTAAAAATCAACTCACTTGGCAATTCCATTTCATTTAATCTACCACACAGACATGTCACCTTTTGGCATATAGCTAGAACGCTATTTTGAACAACTTTTTCATCAACAAAAGAGGTTGGATTGAAAGAAATTTTTGAGAAAGAAGCACATTGAATTGAATATTTTAGGGATTTTAGTTTCAAATGGCGTTGCCTTCATCTCTTCGCAGCAGACCACACGTAGTTGTTTGCATGGGAAGAGGGTAAAAGTAGATAGTGGATGTTTTGTACGAGATGGACTAGTTATTTTAGCGGTCACCATGCCGAGCCCGAGCCTCGGTAGGTAGTTGCGATTTTGTATTTGAAGCAAGGTGCGGTATAGGTGAGCATGATACTGATGATTTTGATGATATGTATTGTGTTTTCGTGATTGTAAACAGGATACTATGTTCAAATAGTACCATATACCCCATGATACATGGGTAGGAGCATATAGGACATTTTTTACAAAAAACATCAATACTGGGGCTATCTAACGAGCGGATCAATGGTGGCCAGTGGAGTGGCTCTTTGCATGGTTGTTATTACATACTAGGAGTATCGTGTTACTGCACACAACCATTGCCATGCCCACAGCGTTATAATCTGTTCAGTCTGCGTTATTAAGGGTAAAAACATATACGTCAAGACGTGACTCTGCATTCGCTTTAGGATTTCGATTTGTTGCTTGTGTCACCTTTATTCATGTGCGTGTTGCAATGAAACGGCCAGAGCGTGCGTTTTGCTAGGGTGCAATTACCTAACGCGCACAGAGTTACGTTCATCCTCAAATGAGATCGGAACTATAGGGAATGCGGAGAGGAACACGCCTTCGACTTCGCGGTCTATTGCATCACACAGTGTTCACGCCCTAAACAACGCGCGATTCCATTACGAACTGACGTGCACGCACTTACGCGATAGAGAATAGATTTGATTAGTCGCAACAATCATGCTGGAATGGCATGAAAATGTGCATGTCGAAGGATCCACAGTCCACGTACGTTCACAAACATCTGGATCTGGAAGTACCACATACACCGGGCACATACATTAATGCGGATCTGGTGCCCTGTGTAGATAGCCCCACTGTATTGTTTTCGGTCTTACATTTCCTTTGTGAACATGACATATGGTTGCCTGGAACATTCCGCACAGTGTTTCTTCTAAGGCTGTATGACACAATTTTGACGCAATCGGTTGCAGATTTGACGCGTGACGCGTGGGCGCGACGCACTACGATGTGGAGTTTAGAACAGCAGGACTCGTCCGGACTCAATTGGCGAGTCCGAGTCACTCAGACTTGGACTCATGCTCGGTAGACTCGGACTCGGGTCCCATGGACTCGAACCTCAGGGCCCCATGCCATGGACTCGGATTCGCCGCAGACTCAGACCTGCTGGACTCGTACTCAATTGAACCCCAGTGGACTCTGACATTCAACAAAACTACAACACACATATCTCCCAATACTGGCAATACTAGTAGTTTGAATGATCACCAGATACCATGATTTGTTTACATGCCTCAATCTTCTCAAATATTATAAATATGCTGACAAACTTATCTAAATCAGATGAACATGATATTAAATAGTCCAAATGCACCATTCTCCACTAATTTTGTGAATGCTCAAAATCAGAAAACGTTTAGATAAATTGGAACTTGAATAAGATGCTGTATGTTATTGTTTACATACAATCAATGCACGAGCAAGCATGAAGCAGGGCGGTTACAACGCCAGAGACTTTGCGGAAAAGCGTGTGAAGATCGTACTCGCGTGGAGTTTTTAATAGCTGATTGAAGAGCCACGCGCTCTCTTTAGCAGCTTAATTGATAATGCGCATGCGCATAAACAAAATTGTGTTGCCTGACAAGAAGTGGTCGCTGTTGACCGAATTGCTGAGATTAATGACCTTCACCGCCTGCCACTTATGGCAATCTGGTATCTCCAATTCAACCAAGCTGAAATTCTTTAGAGGCTGTGTAGAGAGTATCCTGTTATATGGATCTGAGACCTGGACCATGAAGAGCTACAGGATAGACTGGACATTTGGCGCTACATGGTGAACAGCATCTCGTCTGCGGCCGTTAGATAGATAGATAGATGTAACCAAAATGAACATTTTTTCCTTTGATCCCATGGCCAATAAGTCTAAAATAATAATTTTGTGCCACAAGTGGGAATCAAACCCACGACCTTTAGATTACAAGATGAGTGCCTATAAATGCATGCTATACAACTCGAGCTGACAGAAACTGTTCTTTTTAATACTTAAAGTGACATCTTGGTATGGACTTACCACGACATATATAGTTCGTGTTGCAATCAAAACTACATACTGAAAGTTTCAAGTTGATTCCTACATGCATAGATGCCAAAAAATCCAGATTTATTCTGACAAATGTACACGGCTGTACATAATCGTGAACGCTGCCGTCTTTATTCCCTGTACCATATTTACAACGCCGCACGTAATACCGAAACAGAAGCCAGCGAAAATATTGCAAAAAAACTACACTTTTTAAAACCTCAATGAGTTGGAAAAATGTAAAGAGGGGTATTTTAGATATAATTTGTGATTAACAAAGGTTTTAGTTGGCATAAACACCAACAATCCATGAAAAATTTGACATTTGAATAGAGGTCGCACCAGCTCCGAGTCTCTCTTGGGAAACCGATGTCCAGGGATACACTTAGTTACATTTACATTACAGCATTTGAACATATTTGTGATATTTTATTTCACTATTTATTTTGAGTTGATGCGAAACGAAATGGCGATAAACAAAGGAAAAGATTGATCGCTCAACTGGAAATAAGGAGCTCGGTCATGTTCGAAAGCCACCAATGCGTGGTGCAGCAATTAATCTACATACTTTTCAATGTACAGAGTAATGCTTCTTCGTATGCTGAAGAGTTTCCTAATTTTATTTTAAAAACTGTATTCCTCAAGAATCCCACGCTTATTTTCTAAAAATTACACACAAAATGTTATGCACTTTTGATAGATTTATATATTTTAAAGGAAAAACGTTGAATTAAAGCTGCATTTTTAATTTCAATGTTAGTAACGCGATAGTCTTTCGTACGGGTCAGAACTTGACTCACCACCGAACATCGATCGGTTGGTGTGAAAGACTAAACACGGCTTATGGCAAACGGTAGCTTATTAATAAACATGACGGCTTCCTCAAATCATCTACTGCTACAAAAATTAAACATGAAAATTGTGTTTTCTTCGCAAGGAATACTCCAATGACCATGAAAAACATCTGGTACGTCATATTTAGGGATATTTCATTATATATGTGCCGATAGATTCATACCAATAAATCCCTTTAAATATAAACATTAATGGAATAAAGCACACACATACTATAATCTTCTTGATGGACGAGTATACCCGTTCGGCCTCTAGCCGATTCGCGATAGATAGGCAGGTAGTGCCCAGGGGTTAAAATAACCTGACTTTCTTACCCCAGAGGATGCTTTGAGTCAATCCCACAATGCACCAGTTTTGGAAAATTTCACCTCAATAAGGTCATGTGATCCCACAAAAATCCTATTCTTAACACATTAAAATCCTGACTTCTACACTCATTTTAGCCGACAAAGCACTAGCATGATCTTGAAATGTCTTGTGGGTCTTAAACTTCTGGAATTTATTATCCTTTAAGTGACAGGAGGAGATTTCTTTAGGATACGATTTTCTCTCAAATTTCACTGGATTGGGTGTAGACCACCTACTGAGAACGTTTTGAAGGTATATTGAACAAACAGGTACAAAAAGAAAACCGCAAACCTTGTTTTGAACTTGCCTGCTATCGTAATCGTTCCCCATAGAAAATATGCTTTGGCTTTCTGTCGTGCACGACAGAAACTACTAAATCATCATCTTATTACATAAAGACAGCGTATTTGGCTTATTTACTTCAGGTGTGATCTAATACATTGGTAAACATTCCAAATATGTAAAAAACCGGGGTTTGAGAAAAATTGGGGGTGCTTCTTTCTGGAAATCTCATGTCTCTTTAAGTATACTGTTACAGCCCCAAGAATTAGCAATGATTTATTTCATTTTGAGTAAGATTAAGTCATAAATTAGCACATAAAATATTATAAATTAGTCTAAATAATGTAATACAAAATATACCTGGTTTGTTTTTTTTTTTTTTTTTTTTTGTTTTGAACTTGCCTGCTATCGTAATCGTTCCCCATAGAAAATATGCTTTGGCTTTCTGTCGTGCACGACAGAAACTACTAAATCATCATCTTATTACATAAAGACAGCGTATTTTGCTTATTTACTTCAGGTGTGATCTAATACATTGGTAAACATTCCAAATATGTAAAAAACCGGGGTTTGAGAAAAATTGGGGGTGCTTCTTTCTGGAAATCTCATGTCTCTTTAAGTATACTGACATGTGTTTAGTACATTACAGTATTAGGACACATTAGAATGCATTATGGGATTGAATTCAAAACACCTCGTTCTATCCTGTCTGTTGCATGAAGTTAATGGTATGCTCCATTGTCCATTTATACATGGTGCTATAATATTAAAATATATTGGCTTTTATAGAGGCGCCATTTCATCAAGATCAACAGTGCAATATAGTATAGGCACTTGCAATGCATTATGGGATAATCGGATTGATTCAAAACACCCTCTTTTTCTATACCTGTCCTGTTACATGAAGTTACGGTATCTCCATTCTCCTTGATACATTTGCAGCACACTATCTGTTTGCTGCTCAAGCCACGTGTGCAACTTCATTATGTGCTATACTGGTTACCCCTGGCGGATATACTTCTCTAGCTTACCATGGAAAATTCGCCCCACACTCAGAACTGTATGGGCAAGTCCGTCTCCCTGTAAACCAAGGAAATTATACTTTTGGTAAGGCTACATACACCGTGGTGCATTCATCCCACATAGGGTACTTAACTACGTACGGTTTGCAAAGTATACAAAACACAGTGGTTGAAATGAAAATCATTCCTTATAAGCGATAGTCACACAGGAAGAAGCACAGAAGACAGGCTCCCGACCCAACACTTACCCGCTACAAAGATCACATGACCGCATTTTTTTTTTCAAAATCGGCTACAGTCTTGTTCAAACTTGCAAAATTTACAATTTTTATCCCGACCAGGGATGATTAGTCTGCGAGTATCCCCGTCGTCAACGAGACAAGAGATGCTGAAACGCCGAGCAGTAGGCGACAGCATCACGGAATCATCAAGATCCAGCATGTTTAATTGGCGACGCCACTTGTTCAGTCCCCGATTAGTCGCCGACCTTGAAATGACGGCACAAGTTGTGACATGTTGCTGTCAAGACTGCTCGTTGATTGGTCGCCGAGTTGTTGACGCCAAGAAAGGTACCGTCACATGAAGACAACCCGCGACGCGACCCAACCTCTTCCCAACTACACAAGACCACATTTCTTTCAAAATCGGCTGCAGTCTTGTTCAAATTAAAAGGCAAGAGATGCTCAATCGTCGAGCAGTAGGCAATCAAGCATGCCACTTGTTCAGTTCTTAATCAGTTGCAGACCTTAACACGACAGCACAAGTTGCTGTCAAGACTGCAAGTCGGCGACTTATCTTCTGTAGTCGCTGAGTTTAGTCGCCGATTTAACATGTCCAGTTGGCTCGCATTTTCTCTCCCGCTTGGAGCAGTCCCATTGCCAACCACTTTCCAACTGCACACAGCCACTCATGATGCCCACCAACTCATCGGCTACCGCTTCCAAACCGCTCATGTGTTCAAGCCGACCTTCCCGATTCCAAAACCCGCCACAATTTTTTTTAAAGCTACAAGAAAAATCATGGCGGTTTTTCAAATTTGCCACGTGCTCCAGACCACACAAGACTGCAGAAGACTGTACATGACAGTCCCAGATTTGGCCAAAACTACCCTGAAAAAGGAAAATTACGATTTTCGAAAAATGGCCAATCGGCACCAGTCTTGAGCAGTCTGGAAGCGGTTTTCTAGCAAATAATGGGCAAGACTAGAGACAACTGTACAGAACAGGCCCAGACCTTGCCAAAACTACACATGAAAAAGAAAAAATGCTCACAGTTTTCAAAAATTGGCCAATCGGCACCAGTCTGGAGCAGTTTTCTAGCAAAAAAAAATCGGCTGTGTGACTGAGCCTTAAACAGCATAATACATGCTGGGGGATACTTAACTTTGTACTGCATAGTACTGAACATGGGGTTTGAGAACAACTTTTTTTTTTTTTAAATACATCACGGTCCTCGGACCGCTAATGTCTTCTGCCAGCACAGTTTGCGAATGATAGGCCTCATATGACCTTTGACCTTGATATGACCTTAATTGACTGCATAAAGAAACAAGGGTTTACAAGTAACATCCATAAACCAAGTTTGGTTCTAATTGAACTTCAACTTTTCAATTGACGTCAATTTTACATTTTTAGCCTAACTTACAAACTTTATCTCATATGACTTTTGAACTTGGTATGTGACCTTTGACCTCATCAACAAATGAAGGATCCCATGTTGCACCTATGACTCAAGTTTGGTTTAAATCCCTCAAAGTATGCAGATATCCAGGCAAATTTTAACCCTTTTTCACAACAGACAACAACAACAATCTACAACAGGCATCAACAGACTACAACAGAACAGACAACAATGGACAAAGTGATCCTGTGTATCTTAAGGCAGGCGACACAAAAATAAGGCCTTTGGAACTTAATTTTTGACAAATTTTATTGTCTTTGGAATTAAATTTTGCAGAAAAATTTGAGGTTGTTGAGTTGAAGAAACAGGATATTTTCTAAAATTTTTGGGTTATAAATTTAACCTTGAGGTCATGTTTTTAAGTTGGGACCCAATTGCGTTGCATGTGCGTTTTTTAGGCAAACTACATGATTTTACAGGTTTGATCCTATAATGTTTAAGTACATATAAGTACATATATTCTGAGAGCATATACTCTGCAGATTTCAGAAACAGTACAATTGGCTTCATCATACAGGGTGACTCATAAATATACAGGGTGTAACAAGTAAAATAAGTAAGAAAAGGTATTCAGTTTATGGGTGTCACCCCCTAAACATACAGTGATGATACAATATTTTGGCACTTGTTTAATATAATTAACAAAATTGCCCACCAAGCCATGTACAACTTTTATCGGACAAATACTTCTGATACTATCCATAGTCACATATGGTGCAGAGACATGGACATTGAAAAAGACCGATGAACAAAGACTGAGAGTGTTTGAAATGGCTTGCTTGAGAAAGATTTTGGGGGTGACACGAAAGGACAGGCTAAGGAACACAAAAATCAGAGATATACTTCAATATCATCAAGACTTACCAGCTTCAATCATGACTAAAAAGATGAAATATTTTGGTCATGTGAAAAGAATGAGCAGCGAAAGATACCCAAAAATGCTGCTGGAAGGAAACATCAAAGGAACCAGACCCAGAAGGAGACCTAATAAGAAATGGCTTGAAGACATTAAACTGAGCTGTAAAGACCTGAACATCCCCTCAGTGACAGCAGCAGGACACCTGGCACAGGACAGGAAGTTATGGCGACAAATGATCGTTGGGAAGCCATCTCCGGACCCACCTCGGCTACCTCGGGAGGACGGCTTTAAGTCAAGATACTTCCATTACACAGATACAGGGTGGTCCAAATTAATGCGAGATTTCTTCTATTCTCCCTATATCTGGTACTGAATAGACATATTTTCATGATTGAGATATGTTACTAGATGTAAAATCAGCACAGCAATCCAATTATGAAAGTTAGAAGAGAATTCGACAAAGCGTGTTTGTGAAAATTGCCTTTTTTGATCAAAATGGAGCACGAGGGCGCTTTTTCAGATTTGTCGCAAACATTTGTTGTTTTCTAGATTTTTAGTTTACTGAAAAGGATCACAACCTAGACCTGCCTATGATATTTGAACCCAATATCATGCTTTGTTTGTCTGTAGCACCCATTTGTAGCATTGTGCTCCTCCGCCACAAGCTCCTCCGCCACATGATCCACCCCCGACTTTTTACGCTTAACGAGTTAAAGTAATTGGTACAAACTAAAATCATATTTTTTTGCTTCAGAAATTGGAAGGCCAATGTCCAAGGAAAAAAATAATACCAAAACAAGCTCTGTCTCATATAAAATTAACAAACTACAAGCATGAAAACAAGTTTTGGGAACTAAGAATGCAACAAATCCACCCTTTTTAGGTGCCTAACTTAAAAAACATGACCTTCATGAAATTTTTTGGGGAAAATAGGGGTCTTAAGAACTGAAGCAAACTCAGACATGGGTTTAAAGAACTACAGAAGAGTGCAAACTGGGGTCTTGACTGCCACACATACCATAATATACTGCTACTTTAGGTCAGTGTCCCCCCCCCAAAAAAAAATGTGAGATTGTTGGAGTAATTGGTCTTACAAATTAAGCTTTAGATGACTTCTGAATCATTATCCCCAAGGATCAATGTCATGACTAATTTCATCTGCATGTACTGTTAGACATGTCAACCCCAAATCACCTCAACATGACCATAATGGCCTTAAAGGCTGACTCAGAGATTTCCCAATGAGGGTGCACTCAATATTCAAACAAATCATGATTTTTTTTTTGCATATACATAATGCTTGTCCATACACTAATCAGTGTGGGAAATGACTAAGTTCAAATCAAAGTCCCTCATATAGAACATCAAAATTATGTTATAAAATTCTGGAGTCCGGTAATTGGGCTTATTTGTTATACACGGGATCCTCTGGCACTGTTATTGAAGTGCATAAAGTTTGCTGCATGAAAACGAAAAATCTTATTCATCTCTAACTTTGGAATTAAGCATTTAGGTTAGTATCTTTAGTTCTAGACAGCGCTAAGTACTTCCTAGCACAGAGCAGGTGTAATGTCAGTATCAGAGATGGAAAATGAATTCGCAGGGGTGTTCTGAACGGAGGATGTGCTTCGTGAAATTCGAACCGGCAAAACTAAATGAACGAAAGAGTAAATGGTCAGTTGGCAAGAGTAGCAATGTTTTTAGCATTATCCTACACCATCATGGCCCTAATTTGGACCGATTCTCGACGTTACGCAACGTTTTGAAAAAAATATTGATTTCGAACTACCCTCATATGCACGAAATGGAAGGACATACAACCTTTCACACATTCATATGACCTTTGACATTTTCAGAATGGCCACTTGATGAAGATCTGTTGACCAGTATTTTAAAGCATAGCTTTATGTCGAGGTTTACAAATGCGGGCAGTGAAGAAGGTATTTATATGATGCACATGATCTATTTACAGGTATGGAACCGATCGCTGTTAAAATTCAACAACAGCTACTTTTAGGGTGAAACACGCGAGGTGTGTTGTTGTTGAGAGTTTTGCATACACTTTGCATGGACACAATGACCACTAATGCCTACTACAATAGCAATCTCATTAATTTACATGCGTCCAGTTTCCTATACCAGCTCTGTACAAAATCGCCTCCACGTTTGTAGCATGATTCGGTAAGACACTAGTTGTCCGCCAAAAGTTTTTGTTGTCCGTTTTTTGAAACAATGTAGTTCAAACACTACGGAGAATTTAATAAACAATTTGATCATGCAGCCTTTGCAAACTGTGATATTCGACGTCGACGTAATTTCATGCGTGTTTGGTCGACCTGTTTTATTAGCGCAAACAATCTGGACTTGATTATTATTTAGCAATATATTTTGTCCGCGGGAGTTTTGGAACTGCGATTTTACTTTATTGGCAGAATTTATGGGAAAAATATTCCAGGAGTCCCAATATCTAACATTTTATCGGCTGTGTCGGGTTTTATGAATTGCGACGGGTCAAAAGTGACTGTTGGCTCTAGATTTTTGGGTTGTCCGGCGCTTAATTTAGTTGTACCGGGCAAACAGACAACTGTTATTTCGAACGCTGGTTCCCGATGACTATATTTAATTACTTCACCAAAAAATATATGTTCGAAATCTATGAGTCAGCCTTTAATCTTGGACCATAATGGCCTTAATCTGCATCTGGTATTTTTGTCAAAATGAATAAACCAATTTATTCTGTCCAGTCTCAAAGGCTGTTCAAAGTCTAGATAATACAACATACTTGATTACAAAAAGTAATGTTGCCTGCAATTGACAGAAATAAGTGTAAAACAGCATAGGCTACGTCTGGGTTTATGCTACAAATTTGTAAATATCTCAGCATGGAATTCTCTGCTCTTTGGCAGAATGGAAAAACATTGTATAAGGGGCTATTATTTTCTTGGCGAGGGTCCCAAAAATTTTGATCGACCCATACCATTTTTTATGACATTTTTTTTTTCTTGACCACTTCAGCTCTCCGACAGAAAATTCCAGTAACACTAGTAGACCAAACTAGGGGGAATGGCCGATGGCTACCATCCCGTTTGCCCATGCCACTGCCATGCCCTTGGTTTCTTACTTACTAAAATGCAATACTACAGCATAAACAACCTTGAAAAGAAAAATTTTTTTCTTGCAATATTTCAGCAGCCCTTTTTCGGTACAAAGACATCTCATCAACACATCTAGGATTTCAAAATCTGCTACACCGGTCGGTCGATGCTTTTGTCTTTAGACTTTTTCAACCAATCAGTGATGAGCCCATATTGAACTTCTCCAGACTTGTTGGGAGAGCATTCACAGTATATGTGCCCGTTGGGACACCCACCAAGTACTGGGAATGAGACTTATGTTTTTACTCAAAAAGGGAAGAGAAATTGCCCATGAGTTCTATCACCAATTTGAAACAAAACTTACCAGGTACGTCTACAAAATCTTGGTCAACTTCGCAAGTTGGAGGTGATGATGGAGTCCACTGACCATTTTGGCATCTAGACAGTGCAACATCATCCGTAGTGTAACCATTATCACATGTATATAGGACGAGTGCATTCTCATGAAATCCATTCTCTTCAATCAGCTCATACGTTCCATGTTCTATTGCTGTAGGATCTCTGCAAGGAACTGATATATTTTTCTCTTGGTTAAAACCTTTCAACTCTTTGTGTGTAGTTATATTTTGTCTTTGCACCTGATACATTGGTGTCTTTGCACCTGATACATTTAGTCAGGTAGAATCTTCATGTGAAGTTGAGTATGGACACAATTTTTTTGCTGAAAAATGCCTCGACCTCTACGCTGGCGTGTAGAATCCCTAGAATTAACTGTTTTAGAATTAAGAATCTGCCGGGTGCCACCTGGGCATCCTTGAGCATTTTGAGAAATCCAAGATGGCGTTGTCATAAATGATAATTATCTATTCAACCCTATATTATCAAACTATGGAGTTACTAGATATACTATAGGATCCAATGAACACGTGTATGGCACTTGCAACATTAAGTCATACTTCAAATTCAAAATGGAAGCCAAATCCAATAATTTTAAAATATGCCATATAACAGCAATACTTCATTTTTTTCACTATTTGAAATAGTGAAAAAATGAAGTATTTGAGGAAATTTATCATACCGCCTCCTGCAAATAGACATACAGCGATGACGACTAAAAATCTATTCTAAACAGTTGATTGTGATTTCCACCAGTACAGAATAAATAAAGATCAATAATATTTGTGTTTGAGATCATGGTGTGGCCAATGTAATGCTTACAAATCTAAGATATTCACACAGAAAGGGTTTTTTTTACCTCAAGTCGAATTTTGATACGCACGTATAGAAATGACAGAATCAGATAGAAAGTACCGCCTTGTCTTTAATACACGGATTTCAAGCCAACCACTTGCAGGTTATGTTAGCACATATATGCCAGTAACAAAAAAAACAAAATATTAAGAATTTTGATGATTTTTTGATGTTTTGGATCAGCAAATCGCTGCTTATCCTTTACAGGAAAACCAACTTGAACCACTTACTAGGTAAGCACTCCATTCTTGTCACATCTCCATTTAGCCATCTTCCTTGATAGCATAAATCTCTCTTACTTGTACCTGTCGTTCTTCCTGATAGCCTGCCTCGCATCCAAATGACACATACGTATAATGTGGAACTCTGTCATTGGGAGAGTACCCTTCAGTGGTGATTACAACATGGTCCGGAAGTGGAGGCAAGTCACAAGATACTGCAAGAAATAAAGACAAACTGTAAGTGACTGGAAGTAACATACTTATTTGTTCTCTGGGTGAACCAGCTATGATATCCTTTTGTTGTCCCCTGCAAGTGTTGGAAAAAAAAACAGTGCAACTGGCCAAATTAAAAGGGGTCCCTGCATCAGTCTGAAACGTTGTCAGTCGGAAACATATTCAATCTGAAATGTCGTCAGTCCAAAAATAAAATGAGAATGGATTAGGGGTACGGTTAGGGATATATGAAATTTGCACTTCAGACTGACCAAGTTTTGGACTTAAAACATTTCGGACTGACAACATTCCGGGGGTGTTTCCATAAGGTGACCCCCTTCTTTCTGACACCCTTATGAATTAGGACACCTTAACGGAATAAACCACATAAACTGTGTGGTTTATTCCGTTAAGGTTTCCGAATTCATAAGGGTGTCAGAAAGAATGGAGTCACCTTATGGAAACAGCCACATTTCGGACTAAGAGCTTGTACCCAAATAAAATGGCAACATTTGTATCACATGTACAATACTCTGACCAGGAAAAGAGGAGGAGGAATTAATATTTAACAACCCACCAACTCTAGTGTTATATAAATCGAGACCTTTGGAAACCGAGACCTTTGTGGCATGACAGAAGGTTTGATGTAACTTTCACTCCCGGGAAAACTGGGTTTAACACAATCAGTATTTTGCCAAAGTCCAATAATTTTCAAAAATACATTTTGTTGGCTAGGTCTTGCTCTTTCATTGAACATCTCGCTTGTAAAAATGGATGAGACAGAATGCCCAAAAAATGTATTTGCACATATGTGGTATCAGATTTCTTATCTACTACACATGTACATGTCATGATGTCTAGGCCCTAATTTTCAGGTTAGAGGGAAAACTTGAAAGTCCAAAAAGATCTATAAGAAAAATTAATAGCTGCCCTTTGAGGTTAGTGAGGGAGACCTGGAGCATGGGTCAGAAACTACCGCGTGCATTTAGTTGACTCAGAGAGATTGTAGTCTACTTTACCAGTCATTTATACCACAGACCCTGTGAAAGGGTCTGTCTGGATGGATGTCTACATGGGTGGTATACAATTCATTAATCCACTCTACCGCCTGTCAATCAACTTCAAACATGGCACGGTGAAAGAACATGATAGGTCATGTGCTGTACACTTTTTGGAGAGGTTATGAATATTAATGAGCTCATTTACACATTTTCATTTGTAATAGTTAATATGTTGTGCGCGCTTGATATCTTTGAACAACTTTGACACACATAGAATGAAAATCAATGATACAATGTTAAATAATCTCACAAAATTGAATATCGGTGACGGAATGATGAAATTGGTTTTGCATTTCTATAACTCCAATTTTTCAGGACTAATTCTAATTACTTTTGCTTTAAAATCAATAATAGAGTATAAAATTAACTGGGAAATCCTATGCTGATTGAAAAAGAAATTCTGCAATTACCATGCAAAATGCAATTTACCCTATTTTTGCCATTTTTTCTCAGTTTAATGTCAAAATGGCTAGAAAAATTTATATGGTAGTTGCCATGGTAACAACTCTACAGTTTAAAAAGGACTCAAAATGAAAACCCTCTTGAAAACATTTAATATCTATAAATGTAAGCAAAGTTTTTGAAAAACAAAATATTGTTAAATGGAAAAATTATCACTTCTTTGCTTTTAACAAAACTGAGAAAATACAAAAAAACACATTTTTGGCTTATTTGTGCATATTAAAATATCATAATTCCAAAAATATACAAACATGTTTTCTATTTAATCCAAGCATCCATCTCAATACATTGATGTATTTTTATGTGATAAGTATTATTGACAGCAAATAAGGTTGTACTAAATTTACATTAACATATATTTTAATATTTGACATTTTTGGTAAAAAATGATAAAAAAAATCATGAAAAATACATACTTTAACCCAAAATACATCAGTCCACATCACTTTTCAGCTGGGTAAAATTTAAAAAGTAGAATATATTGAATAATATTAACATTATTAGAAGCTCTGGAATATTTTTTCTATGTAAAAATACAGTATTCAAATTAAATTAAAAAAAAATTGGCAAAATCACTAAAAATTAACATTCCCCCCAAAATCCACAAAATATACTCATCGACCGTTACGATTTGGTACTCAAAAATATCAAATCTATAGCAACAAGTACTCTTAATAGCAAATATGTAGGGTGTACTAGTTTACTTTTCAAGTTAGAGCTATTTTAATATTTGACATTTTTGGGAAAAAAAAATTAAAAAGTCACAAAAAAGACATTATTTCAACCCAAAATAACTCGGGCTACGTCAATTTTCAGAAATGTCAGCCAAGTAACAGTTAAAAAGGAGAATATACTAAATACCGGTAATATCAACATCATTAGGAGCTCTGGAATAATTTTTCTATGTAAAAATCATTTATGGGTAAAATTGGCAAAATCACTAAAAATTAACATTCACCCCAAAATCATACTAATATGCTTCATTATCATATTTTTACTCACAAATATCCCATCAATGTGCAATAAGTATTCTCACAGCAAATATTAGAAGCTTGTACCAAATGTACTTTTCAAGTTCTAGATATTCTAATATTCAACATTTTTGGTAAAAAAAATAAAAATCATGAAAAATGTGTATTTCAACTAAAAATAACACAGGCCATGTCACTTTTCAGAAATGCCAGCTGGGTAAAATTTAAAAAGTAGAATATACTAGATAATATTATTATCACTAGAAGCTCTGGAATATTTTTTCTATGTAAAAATCAGTTTTTGGGTAAAATTGGCAAAATCACTAAAAATTAACATTTCTCCTCAAAATCATACCAATATGCTTCATTATCATATTTCTGCTCATAAATATCAAATTTATCAATGTGCAATAAGTATTCTTCACAGCAAATAGGAAGGTTGTACTACATTTACTTTTCAAGTTATAGCTCTTTTAATATTTGCCATTTTTGGTTAAAAATTTTAAAAATCATGAAAAATGCATATTTCACCCCAAAATAACTCCAGCCACGTCACTTTTTAGAAATGCCAGCCGGGTAAAATTTAAAAAGTAGAATATATTGAATAATATTAACATTATTAGAAGCTCTGGAATTTTGGGTTGAACGGGCACCCCAATATCCAGAAGTGGTCTCTCTACTAATGTTGCCTGACTTCTAATTTCATGAGCATGCGGGTTAAGGGCGATGTTACTGTCCAGTGACAAGGCTATCACTTTTAAAGCGTCAGAGATGAGGTAAGTGACCCAGCGTGAAAATGTTTGTTTTGTAGCAGGTTTAGTTGTAGAGATGAAAAGGTGGTCAGAAATTGAAGAATCCATAGATTCCTTTAGGAAGGCAGTGCGGTGGTAATAATGTCTAAGAACTCTGACTGGACACCAACGTTATCTTCAGGATCTCCAGTAATTCTGGGAAGCTCTGGAAGAACTATAGGCTGAGGTGCATAATTCAGTGTCTGTGTTTTAGCCATGAAACCAGCACAAGGTAAGAGAGTGATATAGTTTGAGTCGGAGAATCTCATATACTTCTTGTCAATAGATAACGCATGGATTTCTGAACATCTTCTGGTAGATGCAGCCATAAGAAGGAACGCAGTCTTTCTTGTTAAGTCAAAAAGTGTAGCTTTATCCAACGGTTCAAACGGCTCTTCAGCGACACACTGAAGAACTAACTGAAGATTTCCCTCTCAGAAGTGAGAGGGGGATACACTATAATCGTATTAATTCTGGGACACGGCGTACGCACAGAGAGCTTGATACAAGCAACTCACGCACGACTAGCTCGCGCGACTACGCCCTACATTAAATGCGTGACCCCAGGTGTGCATGAACAATCAACCCGTGCATGTACAGTGTGTACGTACTCAACCACATCAAGCTCCGATGTCTATCTGATTTGGCTACAACACTCAATTAAAAAAACGCCCGGTAACCAGCGAAAATAATAAACAAAACTTCACAGACGTCGTCTGCTATGCTATGGCCGACGCAACAATAAATACATTGAAAACATTGTTTTTGTACATATCATATCATGTTGTATCCAATCAAAATAAAATAAATTATATTTATCTCATACTTTGTGTGTGTGTGTGTAAAAAAAAAAAAAAAAAAAAAGGCTATCACTTTTAAAGCGTCAGAGATGAGGTAAGTGACCCAGCGTGAAAATGTTTGTTTTGTAGCAGGTTTAGTTGTAGAGATGAAAAGGTGGTCAGAAATTGAAGAATCCATAGATTCCTTTAGGAAGGCAGTGCGGTGGTAATAATGTCTAAGAACTCTGACTGGACACCAACGTTATCTTCAGGATCTCCAGTAATTCTGGGAAGCTCTGGAAGAACTATAGGCTGAGGTGCATAATTCAGTGTCTGTGTTTTAGCCATGAAACCAGCACAAGGTAAGAGAGTGATATAGTGAGAGTCGGAGAATCTCATATACTTCTTGTCAATAGATAACGCTTGGATTTCTGAACATCTTCTGGTAGATGCAGCCATAAGAAGGAATGCAGTCTTTCTTGTTAAGTCAAAAAGTGTAGCTTTCTCCAATGGTTCAAACGGCTCTTCAGCGACGCACTGAAGAACTAACTGAAGATCCCAAGAAGGAGTGAGTCTTCTAAGCCAGGACGTTTATTCAGCATTCCCTTAATGAGATCTGGAAGACTATTATCTTCTCTAATCATGTCTGGATTATCATGAATTGTAGATATGGCTGACAAATAGTTTCTAGTAGTTGAAGGTTGTAGGTTTTCTTGAAAGAGTGAAGTCAGGAAATAAGCCACGTCTCCTACAGAGGCTGTATGCGGATCAACCTTGGATTTCTTGCACCAGACGTTGAAACGTCGAAGTCTACTATAGTAGAAAATGGAGGTTGACTTCCTTCTAGCTTCTGCCGCCAAGGAGGCAGCTTCTTCTGAAAAGCCCTTGCGTTTGAAGGCAAGCTTGAGAGAGGCCACACAGTCAAGCGTAGAGATCTTAGTCTTTGGAGAGACACTCTTATGTTTCTTCCGTCCACCAGCAGATTTTGCCTTACAGGAATCAGTCTTGGATGATCTTCCAACATGCTGACCAACCTTAGGAACCAAACCTGACGTGGCCAAAATGGGGCTACAAGCAGCATCCTGCATGACTTTGATTGCTGTAACTTTGTCAGTACTTTTGCCAGAATTATTATCGGTGGAAAGGCATCTGCAATCAGATTGACCCAACTCATTGTAAAGCAGTCTTTCACCCAGGCTTTCTCGTTCGCCAGCCACATGCAATATGTTGGGAGTTGGTGATTAGACCAGTTTGCGAACAGATCTACCATGGGCCTGTAAAGTCTTGAAAAATCATCTGGCATATACGGCTGTTGAGATGCCACTCCACAGTTGATCCTGAATTGCTATCATTTAGGCTGACTTTCCGCCTTCAGGGTAATTGAATGATTCTTGCACCAAGTGAGGAGGCGGATAGATGCAGTGCATTTATGGTGATTTATTGGTGATTTAT
>JAMKCH010010317.1:0-27340 GCA_023653785.1 Ophioderma brevispina | reverse complement strand
TTCTCATGCAGATTTGATCGAAGCAATTTGAAATTTGTAAGTGGTCATCTGTTTATAATTGGTGTGATCAAAGTAAAAAAGTAAAAATATTTTTTTTATTTTTTTTCATCAAAGTAAACTTTCTGAATGGCTTTCGAACTTGACAAATTATACATAAGGAATTTTATATCAAGCGACACGAGGTGAGAGTGCGGGAGGCTCGAATCCTTTGCAATGTTATCTTTCCACAAACACGTTTTCTCATGCAAAAGTTGACAATATTGCAATATGCAAGTTGTCCCCTATATATGGCATGCGTGGAAAAGTTCCATTATTCTATACCCCCTTTTAAATCCTACCGAAACCCAACCACGATAGGCCCTGCCCTGAAATCGGGTCTATAACTCCATATAGGTGCAACGAAAGACTTTGGGCCTCCAGTATATTTTGTTACATGTAGTGATTTCATAATAGCTATGGCCCTCCAAGATTTTCTTACCCTTTTTGTATATTTGCCTACAGAATGGCATGAAAGTTGAAACAAAAGGCGATTTTGATTTGTTTAATTACACTGTAAACTAGGCTTTAAAATAGATAATCTCGAATTTCTACATTATTTTATCCCAAAGAAAATGATCTCAGATTAGTCCTTTACATGTCCATATGTTTTTGATAGCACAGCTTTACATCAGTGTAAAAAAAATAAAAAAAATAAAAAAAATAAAAAAAATATTTTTAAAAACCTTTAAAATTTTATATGGGTTACAAAGTATTTTTTCCGTATACATAGGCTAAGTGTCATTGTCGCATTGCTTTTTTCTGGCGAGTTGGGGAGGCTAACGGCTCCCTTCCGCCATTGCATATTAACCTAATTTTTGAATACCCATACTTCTTTAAGACAATCGAAACTTCAATTCCACCTTTCGCACGATCCCCCTACCACCTTTCTCTTCACTCTCTCTTTCTCTCTCTCTCCTCTCTCTCATCCATTCTCTTTCTCTCCCTCTCTTTTTTGCTTCTCTCTCTCTCTTCTCCCTCGCTGTTTTTCGTTTGCTTCTCATAAAGTGGTGCGGCGATCGTCGCACCTGGCGCATAGCCTGCGCCGGCCCTGAATCTATAATGGAAGACCTTCAAATTCATCACAATATTACAATTTTCGCGCATGTCACATTCATTTTTAGCAGCCAAATGGCCCTGATCGGACTCGTCTTTAAACAAAAACACCAGTAATAATAATAATGTTTTAATCTTCCACGATTGAGACGTTCATTGCATTCGAAGACTATCATCAACAGGAAATTGAAAATTCCCAATTTTTCGCTTTTATTTAAAAACACTTGTACCTATCTAAACCATACATTATCCATATCATTATATTTAACCATCCTAAATATCACGTAAAAAAATTATTCGAATATCCCAAATTGAGATCTTCCCTTTAAAAGACCTTCCCTAATTTTCCATGTTAATGACTGTTCAGTCCGGGTGCCTTTGGAAGGCTTAGTAGTCTTCCAGAGAGGGACTTAGGATCCAAATGTGTTAGAGATGATTTCAAAACTTAACAAGCGGTTGTTGGCCGGTTCCGCCCGGTTCGTACCAGTGAGGCAGGAGATATAGACAAATCCAACCAGCCAAATGATGGTCAAAATTGACCCCCCATTTCTGGGGGGCTTCCAGCCCAAAACCTACCCAACTCTTTTGTACGTCTGTACCACGCTTGATTTAAGTATAATTCAAAAGCTACACTTAATCTGCACATTTGGGTGAATTCAAGCAGGAAGCTCCCCAGCTATGGCTGCCAGTGAGGTGTTGGAATGTGTAAAACTGGATTAGTGTATAGTCCTCCGGGCTCACAGTCCGGGAACAATGGTGAACAATAGAGCAATCGATTCAGTTGACTCTTCACGCAACATTAGTTTCACGCTTTATTGCGTTGTCGTCTATGGAGCCCGAACTATGATACCTGCCGGACAATGGTTACTTTCACACCGGTTTCTATTAATCTAAACAATTGAACACGGTTGAACCACCATTAACCGCTGATAATCTGACGGTTGAGTTTCGAATGCACACCTTACCCAATGGGCTGTTCCATTTGAAACCCATACTCCCCCTTTGGAAGATTTTACCTAAAGCTTCCACAGGGGTATTGCTAAGTTAAAATGTAATAGCTCATTTTTTTTTACTTTCGTATCTAGCCAGGCCTCCGAGAAAAGGGTATTGTCTCTTTTGGAGGAATATTAGATGTTTTTAAAGGTAAGTCAAAAGAGCCGTTTTTGATCATGGAAATGATGATTTTCATTCGACTACTGATTAATGTTTATACAGAATCAATGTATATTTCACAGGGATGTTGAACTGCAAAGACAGAGAAAGTTGTTCCATGAAAATGATGGTCAGGTTGGTAATCAATTTCCTCTAGGGACGTAAGGGATACATCTGTTGTGATGTGCCATTTCCTTCCACCATGTCCACATCTTAATCCGTATTACAGAAATACAGCGTTCCTCAAGAACGTTGTGTCAGTTGACATCGCGGTTTGTAAATTGGATCCAAGGTCAAATGGGATCATCAGAGGTCAATCTGTGTACACCCCATATGAGTCTTAGCACAGTGGTTCTTCTGACCGAATATGAGGTGAATTGAGCAATAGGTAAAGAAGTACGAGTCCATTAAGTGCAGAATTAACATTTTTGCCACACAAAGACAGACAGACATACACATATTACTAAAGTAATCTCTGTCGTTCTGCTTGCTACAGACGACACAAATATGTACCCACAAAGCCCTATGTGCACCCTTTATATAGCGAATCACCCATATGCAAATGATTTTATGCAATTATATCTAATATCTAACTCTAACCGTAATTATTACTAATATTAGCACACTTGTGATGCATTATAGTTCATTACCAATATTATCATATCGGTGATGCATTATGTGAAGAATATACTACTCACAAAGGAGATGCGCGAACCTACACCTTTGCCTCTATGGTAAAATCTTATTTTTAGCTTCCGAATAGTGTACTTTCCCTTGATATTATTTTGTTAGCTCCTTTCCCATGAAATGAATGAACCATTTTTTTTGGGTTAAAAATAACAGTTTCAGAATATTTTTTTTTGTTATATCTAGGGCCAATTTCCCCCTAACCCAAGGCAGGGGTCCGCTCCGTGATTTTGTCAAAAGTGCATTTAAATACAGTTAAGGGACGTTAGGTATATATATGCAAAAATGTGATTTGACCTAACCTTCAACAGTGATTCAAAGAGCATTGTAACGCATTGAAATTTCCAGCCACCTTATTTTGGCTTGCAATGTTGTGAAAATGGAGGCAACACAACCTGCCTTTCACAAACTATTTCTGATTGCCTAATAAAGTCATATATTCATTTCAATAATGCAAAAAATATTCAGGCATAATTAAATGGACCCTTACTGATATCACTTCCTCAAATTTGAAAACAATTTGGATGTTTACATTCTTTAAAAACAGTAAAAACAACAAGAGTTGTGGCAGTTCTTGGCAATTCCTGCCACGGAGAATCAAGGCGTTGACATCCCTACCAGAATTTAGTGTATCTAGCATGTTTTGGGACACAATTCAAAAGCATTCAGACCGGATTCAGACATTGTGCTATGTAGTAAGATATTGATCTGGCAAGTGAAAGGTGGATTAGCGGGGATTAGCACATATACAATAGCAATGGTCTGTGAGCTGATGACTGCATGCTTTTCAATTTTGATAAATGTTGGCAGTAATGTCAGCATCCCTGGCTGAGAAGTGAAGCTTACAAGGAAAATAATATTAGTTACTTTTCCCTTTTTTACAAAATGTAAACACCGAAATTGTTTTCAAATTTGTGGAAGTGATTTCAGTTAGGGTCCATTTCATTATGTCTGAATATTTTTTTCATGCCTTTGTGTCCCTTTTTAAAGGGACACAAAAGTTCAAGCCCTCTTCAACTCTAGTACAATTCTTACCAGGTTGTTGATATGGGCTCATGAAGTGACATACTTTCCACTTTCGACCAAGCGGCAGTTAGCACTCATCGTTTGCTATACTCAAACAAAATCTGAAGATAACATTAATATTTTGGGACGTATGGCGGTATATATCGACAGTAATCTCATAAATCGTTTGGGTTTTATTCTATCTCTATTTATTTTAAATTTCCTTTATATACAAGTTCCGAAGGTTATCTTTAGCGATATGTTTTTTTAAAGAGAAATAGCATTTCGAAGCTAAGCCCTGTAACTGGAGTAGTTCCCTTGCAGCTGTAGTTAGCAATACATCGAAGTCCGGGTAACCATAAAGAAATCTGAATAGACAAACAAAATATAAAACTAAATTAATTGCTCGATACATCTTCTGGCAAAATACATGTAAGTTTCTCCTCCTCTCCGTTTTTTAAGACGCTTTTCTTAGTCCGTCATTTTTGTGTTATTTGTGGCTTTTGTGGAATGCTTCACTTATTTGTGACCTTTGACCTCCCCATAACTGAAGGTCCAACAGACCTTCAGTGAATGTTTACATTCATGATGGTATATAGATACACAATCATTGATCATGTTTTCAATTATGGCCTTTAAATTCGACTATCTGCTAACCATTCGTCAGGGAAACAAAGGGAGTGTGCAGAGAGTGTGAGAGAAAGGGGGGGGGAAGGATGAAGGGAGGAGATACGTTTAATATTGAATATTTTTCAGCAGATAGACATGATTATAATCAATATTTTTGTACCATATCAAATGTTTTGAAACGTTGATTCCCTTTTACCCACAATTGCCGGCGAGCACCGCACGTCCCAATGCCGAGACACGAGTTTCAGACCGTGTCATAAGCTATATATTCCACAAAACAAGTAACCGAATGTATTTAAAAGGCGTGAAAGAGCTGCATTGTGCTCATTTTGATATCTGACTTTTTGTCAATTCTCAGAAAACAATGAATGAGTAGTTTTGGTCACAAACGTGAAGAGTAGACGGGCGGCCCGGAAAGTATTTTTCCCCGGTGTTTTTTTAATAAATAATTTTTCGGTTACACTGGCCCCTAACCTGTCAGTCAGAATTCGATAATATTTGTATTTGCCGGTAGAAACCCAGTTGCCATAATTTTTCTGTAATTTCTAAAAATCTTTCATTGCAAGTCACATTTAAATCTCAATTTTCACTTTCCTCTCGGCCATTTTTAAACACGGGCACTGACTGATTGTTACGATTTCCTGATGGCAAGCGTAATAAACTTAGGCAACAGCGCAGTGAGCGAAATTCGGGCCGGAGTCTGGTGCTTTACAAATGTCCATTATTATTATTATTATTAGTTAATGATCGTTGCAGATTTCCTATACTTCTGGGTTTTCAATAGTTTACAATTATGCCGGCAGAACCTCTAAACGAGACAGAAAATGCCTATATTTTCACAATGGGGAACGTCACATACGGGAACCGCGCCGAACACTGCGATCTCAAGTAAATGGTACACCATGCAACGAGCCACGAATTTTAAATTAGTAATTTCATACAATTATTGATTTGACTGTCCTTAGAAACGTACACACTAAATTACACTACCAATGCACAATGGAAAAAAACAATGCTGCTATAGCAGACCATACAAGAAGGGGCCAAAATGTATTACAATCATGCAATTAATGCCATAACAGTACCGTAATCATGTGTTGAGTAAGTGTACTCAAATGCCGAGCGTTGTCGCCCGTTGGAAGTTACCTGGTTTAACCCTCCATTAAAAGCGCAGCCATCCGAATTGTTGCAGTTAGCTGCTGTTCTTTATTCCTCCCTTTGAAGCGCCTCTCGTTCGATTCCCGTTTGAAGGCCATTACGGCGAGAGGCCAACCAGTAAAACGGGCTAATATTGCGCAATACCGATACACCGTAGCTCCACTCCAAATGCTTATCCCTGCAATTGCCCCTAGGGAACACAAACCTTGACAGGTTGATCAAAGATAAAACAAATAGAAGAAATGTAGAGTTGTTAGATTAAGTACAAAAACCTTCTAAAATCTAACACAATAAAATAATCTCTTAAAATATGACTTTTCCAAATTTCATGCGAGAGACAATTGTTTTTTTGTACGGGCAGAGGTAGAAGGCAGACAATTGTCTACCTTTGTCAGGGTAGAGTAGAAAGCGGACAATTGTTACCTTTTCCGGACATAGGTAGACGGCAGACAATTGTCTGCCTTTGTACGGACATGGTCGAAGGTAGACAATTGTCACATTTTCACTCTCCCATATGAAAAATAGGACGCGAGTGTTTTGTTTGTTTAGTTGTATGTACCGAAAAATTAACCTTCACCATCGTTACTATCATGTATTTCAATAATCAATCTATTGACTCCATTTATGCTGCAATCAGCATCAGACAACGAAAACTGAAAGGTATCATTGAACTCGGCTTTGTCATCGTCGCGTTGATTGCCAAATCGACTGTCACCGTTGTCTCGCCAGTGAAAAGGATTTAAAAAAGTTGACACAAAATACGTACAGAATCTTATCAGGCGGTGAATCGTTTGGCTTTTCCACCATTAGACCTGGACGCACTCAAAAATCTGTAAAAGAATATACACAGTCTGCATTTCCACTAAAGCAATGAAGAAAACAGGATAAGGTAACCTAAATAGAGATTCCCATTTTACCATGTTGGAATATGATGTAACTGATTCCCAAAAATGCTAAACAAAGGTAATTTTAAGCAATTTCCAACAAATGACTGCAAAAAAAACCTCAAGTAGTAACATTCATATGTCTATAAAAACACTTCTCACGGATGAATTCTAATCAATGTATTTTGTGAAATTTGGCAAGGCTATGTGATTAGCAAGGAGGGTCAAAGAGACTCGGAAAGACCGTACCCTCGTTTCGGAAATCCCATACGAACCGTTACCGAGGCTAGCTCGGATCCTAGAGCCGTACATATGAACCAATGACCGTAAGTAAAATCTAACCCTCTTGACTGCAAGGAAGAAGTAGACGGTTCAGTCGTTCATGTAAATGATATATTTAGTATATTTCACACAAATATTATTTACCCATATGTAAAACTAGCGTGTCACCGGGCAAAAGGAGCCCACAATATATTGCAGAGAGCACGTATGGTCCAGTGGATGCAAAAGCCGGACTCGTGATCATTATACGTTTAATCGTGAATTGGAACGTCCGCTGTCGTCAGATTTGTTGTGTCCCAGGGGCAAGATACTTAATCCCACTTGCCTCCGCTGACCCAAGCGACATCTGATGAGTCGTATGGGGATTACAATTCAAGTGCTGATAGTCATCTGCGCTTCACGGCATATCTTTCAGCACACCACCTAGGTGAAGCGAAGTGATTATGACGATTGTTTCGGAAGGTGCATAATAAATAATTGGCAACAGCGCTTGAGACGGTTACGGTGATTAAGCGCTATATAAAATGCTTCTTCTTATTATTATTATTATAACGAGAGATTTCAAGTATGTTAACAGAAGATTTCTGTTGCGAAATTGATCGTTAGCAAAGGCGAACAAAGCCCAAGGCTGCGGGCAAAATACCTTTTCACGTAAAATCTTACAGAAATGTATAGAGCCATATCAAAGGAGAAAAAAAACCATTGAGTCACTGATGTTGAAATCACGGTAAAAAGGTAAATTGTGTTTATACCGTTGTTTAAAGTTATAATTACTGACGTACTACAGGCTAAAATATACATGTACAGGCCATGAAATAGCATAAGTAAACGCCCTCAATTTAGATTTTGCAGGAGCAAACGTGTTGAGTACTATGACACAGGGGCGTAAACAGGCATTTTGCAAATGGAGGGGGGGGGGGCAGAAGGGGTGCCGAGGCCATTTCTGAGAGGGAGAATGTTGTCCTTCTCCATTAGACAAGCGGTACAAACGGTCATTCATTTGGAGGGCTGGCGGGGGGGGGGGGCAGGATTATTCTGAAGCAATGGTGTGAATACCAACCTGCGTGGTTGTGTGCAAGAAAATAACTTTTCTAGACTCATTTTTTCCTATCTCAGTGCCGTGAACGTCAGCGCGAGTTTGAGGGTCACACCGTAAACCGCGCTGTGCATTATAAAGCGACGGGTCTTTACACGGCGACGCACCCTCTATTTTTTTCTGGCCTTCAATTCATAGGTATTGATTTCGAAAGGTATTCGTCGCTGCCTTAACATTGGGCATTACAGAACGGTTTATAATAAATACACGGCGGATGTGGTATAATCGGTCCTCTGCAATGGTGCACAGAAATATAGAATAATAATTTAAAACCAGGCATGCTCAGCACATATATGTTAAAATAAGGTTAAGAACTTAGAATTAGAAATTAAAGTTTTAGGAAAGAGGATATAATTATAGTACTCACAGACACGAGCAGTCCTGTCTGTATAACCCATTCTGTTATGGTTATTGGTCTGTCAAGTCAGCACCTTCGTTCACAAGATCCTTGGGTGACGAGATAAAAACTGTACCTGACAAATCCCCAAAAATGATACAGCTTGAATGACAAACACATTTAGATCGTGCTGAACCTTCAGTCCTTATTTTGAACAATATGTCCGAAATGCTCGCAAAAGATTTTTGGTGCATTAGGGGAAACTTCGAAACTCAACTACCCGTTGCTCACGACATGCGCCAGGTTCTTTCTGGTTGGAAACGGTTTGAAAGTAATCGTAGTCCGCCGGGAGCCACAGGTCCGGGGCCCATTAGACGGACAACGGGAATAAAGCGGAGGAAGGAAAAATACTGTTTGCGTGAAAGAGTCAACTAATCCGAGTTGCACCTAGTCTTTACGGTTATAGCTGGACTATAGTACGAGGACTATAATTACTTCATACACCAACTCGTGTTGAATACAGTGTCCGTGTGACTTGGTGGGGGTTTTGTTTTTTTCATACCGCCCATCTGTCTATTGTCTCAATTGTGTGTTGCATTATCATTGGTTTCAACACTGTACTTAAATGCCTCGTCTACAGGGTCGCGGTTTATTGCGCAATGTTGCCATGTGCGGAACACCGGTTGTATTGTCTTAAAAGACACGCGGGTCCAGCCGCAATGAACCGCACCAGACAGTGCCAGTTAAATCCTCGTCTAACCAACGTCTTCGACAGTCAATCTCGTATAACCATAGGTGTTTTCTGGGGAGCACGTCGGGGGAAGGGTGGGGGGGGGGGGGGGGGCGCCAGAAAATAAAGTAGCCGGCGGCAACATTGTCGCAAATTTGCCGTCGTGTTACGGTCTGACGACTGATCAGAGGAAGCCGAACAAGTGGCGTCGGCCGATAAACATGCTTGATCTTTTGGTTATGCTGCTTGGCTACTGGTGGGAAAATCACAGAATGATAAAAATTGTAATTGGCAACTTTTTTGAACAAGCGATAGCCGATTTGGGAAGAGGTTGTTGGGTCGAGAGCTGTTTCTGTGTGACTGTACCTTAAAGTGGCGCACTGGCACATTTTCAGAAAATCAATTAAAATTTCTTCAATTTCCTCGCAAATGATAAGTCTAGCCATTGGAAGAAAAAAATATTATTTTCGAAATAAAAATAATAGCATACCCAAAAACAGATAGGGACAATTAAGAGGGGCGCACTTACTTAGTCAAATGTGCCCAAGTGTTATCTTAACACTTAAGATGACCTAAAGGGGGGTTCACTCACGTGGTGCCTAAGGGGGGGGGGGGGGGGGGGCCCCTAAGGAAACCACTTTCCGATGGAACTCCAAACCACTTTGAGGGGAGGCCGGGGGCATAAGGAAAAGGCCACAAGTTGCAATATAAAGAGTTCCGGTTTTCGTCTGGTAATTAGGGGCAAATCATTTGTTTTATCGAAATGACGTCAATTATGTATGCTCCAAAAGTAAATCATGAGTTTTCGCGACCTGCTCAACAGCATACCCATTGCAAATTCATTTGCTGTTTTTATAGTCTGTAGAAGGGACCAATTTAACATATATTTAACACAAGCATTACCATTTTGTACATTCCTGTATTTTTGTGGGTGCAGTAAATTTGCCAAGGTTTGGCCAGCAATGGCGCGCAGTCGTCGATGATGGGAATCGATTGCTTTTCAGACATAAGGTTAATTATTTTTTCTGATGATGTAATTAATTTTGTTCATGCAATAGAACATACATAAGACAGAAAAATCATTTATTGGCAGAAGGGTTTGCGCTATTTTTATTTTTTAAAATCGCCCTCCCTTTTGTGCCTAAGGGGGGGGGGTTCTAGGGACCCAAGGTACTTATCTATTATAGCGGATTTTTATCTCCTGTCAGTTCATTAAAAGTTTTTGGGGCGTTTGTCGACGATTCCATTCATTTGAGAGGTCGTATACTTTACCCCAATATCACTACAATAGAAATTCGAGTCACGATACCGGATAAAAAGTAAGGCCATAATTAAAAAAATGTCCTTTTCTCACGAAAGTGGAACATATTACCAAAGCAATTGCCTGATTTAAATTCCAAACACCCAACTTGAACAAACTCTGAGCATTACCACACGAGAAAACGATATGAATAAGTTATTATTGCTCACAAATTGAAAGTGCTTTTACGTCACGAAAGAATACTAGAAAATCTGATACGTTAAATTGATTCATCTTGTTCCAGAGAAATAACATTTGACAGTTTGGTTCAATCATTGAAAAAGAGCTTAGAGAGTTTAGTCACTCATAACAGACTACAATATTTACGGCCTCCTAATCCTCTCTTCACCCAGCCTGTGATTTTAATGATCACTTTATCCTGTCGTTTATGGACGGCCGCGCCAACACAAAAGGAATCGAAATTAGAGTGTCTCAAAGGGGCACATCGACACGGACGCGCCCGATTCAGATCGATGCGCATACGAGATCCAGATCACGATTCCAGAGCATGGGAAGAACGTTATGAACTCTAACCGGCGCAGTGAGTGCAAAAGTACAGCGCCCTTTCGAAACGTAATGTGTACAAATACTACGCGTAACTTGGTGACGAGGAATAATTTTAAGCGTAACCTAAGAGTACGCGCCGCGCACCAAGTGCCGCGAAATCACGCGACACATACAAGCGTGTAAAGCCATAGACGCGTTGCAGATCTGGACTCAGTTTGTGGCCGTTGCCCGTTGTTAGACGCAAAACTGTGTAAGAGATCGGGATACGAATCTGGATCCGATCTGATATGGGCTTGGCCGTGTAGATTGCCTCCACTTTACGACATCTGTTCAATGTGGATCTGTTATGAGAGCCTTTAATATTCGATTCAAAAAAAATGTTCATGTAAAAAAGGGTGTTTTTAAAGCATCATATTTCTGTTGAACAACAGGTGAGCATTTCGGCTGTTAATACGACTTTTAGTTTTATCTCAACACAATCCCCCTCCAAATAACTTTTTACCATCGACAATATGCGTTTTACTGACAGGAATTAAAATAATAAAAATCGCTATAAAGTGCTAGAAATTAGTATTTTTTATGGAAAGAAGAGCATCGATAGTTACACCATTACAAAAAATTAGAGTTCGCAAATATTTTACGAGTTGAAATCGCCGAAAAACAAAATCTTGGGTGTACTATGGACCCCCCCCCATATGGGACTAAGTGTTAAGGCCGTGTTGTTTAGAACAATAGAACCGGAAAGAAACGGGGGAACCAGCGAGCAACCGTCCCTAATGGAGATCACCTCAGAATCTATGCAAAACTGGTTACGTCTCCGTACAGCTCATCTAGTCAATACAAAGATTACTCTTAGAATATTATCACCATTACCGTTTGTTTGTGTGTAGTGTTTGTTTGTGTGTAGGAGAGTAGTGATGACCACTTTTCTTTATTAATGGAAAAACCTACAATCATCACTATTACTGTAACGTTGTTTTGAACATAATCCATGTTCTTCGATGGTTTTTTTTTTTGTGTTTGTTTCAGGGCTATGTTTGTATTTGGATAACAAAGGTTTCCTATTTTCCTCCTCCGTGTCATCTTTTATGATAAATCATGAAAACGAGCTCTCCGAAGGGAAATGATATCTCTCGTTTGTTCTGAATAGTCTCCGCTTCATCGCCTCTATCTTATGGTTGGGTTTGAGGGGTGGGTGAGGCTGTGGAACACAACACTTTAAACAAGTAGTGGATAATTTTCAGAAGAAAAGAAAGTGATTATTATCAGTAGTTGCTTGAAATCATCGTAAACAACCATTGCTCCATATCCGTACACCGATGATATAACGCGCCAGTTGGCGCGAGCACTTAAGAAAAAAAGGGGCGGAAAAGAGGTCTAAAACATGTCTACTATATGGAACCCTGTAAGGTTCCTCAACGACCAAAAAGGTTCTTTAAATGGGTATAGCACATTTTATGGTTCTTGTTAGGAAAAAAAACCTTTTGGGTTCTCAGATTTTTAAAGAACGATTTTTGAGGGTTCCATCCTTGAAGGTTCCATATAGAGGCCAAAAAAGGTTCTAAAGCAGTATTTTCTTAGAGTGGGGGTTTTCAAGGGGGAGGAGTTCATATTACAACGGAGTGGAAATGTAAGGTATATAGTGTTGGGATAGTGGAGAATAAAGTATATTGAATGGTTAAAGGTTGTATTGTATAAAACCAAGGAGAAATCAAGTCAAGGTCATGTAATAAAAGAAGTATATAAAAACGGCAACATTTTTGCCATTTTTTTACTTCACGATTTTTCATTTCCTGAAACATATTTCCAGTTAAAGGGTTTTAAACTAAATCTTGAACTTTATTCCAAGAAGTTTATTGTGTGCATCAATATAAGGACCAGTTCAAAAAATTATAAAAAGCAAAAAATAAAAAATTAATTTTGGAGAACCAACATTTCTTATTCGCTCCTTCCTACACATGCCCTTATAGGGGACACAGTTGACATTTCCAGAAAACACAAATTACTAAAATAGATGAGATGGAAAGATCGGGAGTCATATATTCTTCTGGATTGTGTTATTACCGACAGATCGGTTTGGTGAGATCTCGGGTCCTATCTAAAGTAACGGTCGTGCCTCCACTTCGAAAAAAATAGTATTGTCATCGCCACATGAAGTGATTCTTACATTAAGTAAAGTAGAATATTCACCCAATTTAAAGAAACTGTTATCTAATTGACCATTTATCACTTTTTAGAGCTAGTGTTTGTTGCTTTTAGTCATAATTAGGCATTTAGTAGAACTGGGTGGTTGTAAAGATAGTGTATGCTTGACCTAGTTCATCTGACATTGTCACTGTTAGACACGGATGAATGGTGTCCTCTTGGGCAGGTTAGCTGTTTGGGGCCGTCACTGGAATCGTCAGCCATTTCATTTCCCTTAATTCTTAGATCCAGGCCATAAATCTGTATAGTTTTTATATAAACTAATACTTTGAGGGGTCCGAAAACCCCTCAACTTGTTCTTGTGGTAAAACTACAAGTTACACCAGTATGCCCACGATGGATATGTTGTAATTACTATTTGACTATAAGTGAGAAAACAGCAAGCTTTCAAAATACACATCATGGCATTTCTCCAGTCATGCATCATTGAACCCATTGTTTGAAAAATGACATGGTGGTATGGAATGTGCTATTTAGCGCTTATTTGGCAAAAAAATTAAGTGGCAGATTAATTTATCTGATTGTTAGGCTATGTAATGAAGATATTACGTGTGGAATTAATCAATCAATGGTATATAAATGCATTACTTTTCCAAAGTACATTTAAGTGCAACATGATGCAGCTTAAAGAATCGGTGGTAACTGAGTGTTCGTTGTTTTGTGACCAAATTTCATTGAAACAAAGAGCCTACAAGCTACTGAAGATGCTTTTTGGGACAGGGATCCGCCATCTAGATGACATCTGGGACATATCGCAATTATGGCACGGCCTTAACCGGAAACTAGGGTCAATAAGGCGAGCGAAAAACGCACCAGGTGAGAACTACAACAACATTACTGCGCTTTTTTACATCGATGCAAAGAACTCCAAGCACTTGCAAGAAGAAATGGACTTGGAATTTTTCCCGTTTATTCTTCAACAGGATAAACAGAAGTGACCTTCTGCAACTTCCATGATAGAAACTTTGATATAAAACATGAGTCGAGGGAGAACGTACAGTTAACTTCTCTGTGCAAGTGCAGTGGCTTAAAAAATGCACCCATTTTAGAACATAGAATCATTGTCTGTATAACAAAATGGTTAATCTTCATGTAAGACTTTCCTGGAATTAGCCTAGCATGGATCAAAGGATCAAAGGATTACTAGGATTGTTTGGTATGCTATATATTCGGTAAAAGAGTTACTCTAGTTAACTCATGAATATCTATACACCCAAGGGACACACCCAAAAATGGTTGCGCAAGTCGCGCTGGGGGGAAATGTACCATTGTAAACTATTATGTTAAAATATGAGGTTTATTTGGTCAAAAACACATGCACGGGACTGTGTCAACAGGGGTAGAAGGATGATCTTATTGATAATCCCTTCTCATAAAATAAGTGGGTGGGAGTGGGATAATACCCCAGTCACCGGGGGTTTTACTGATTGGTGCAATGGAGTGTTGATTATGGTTGGGCGCGTACGTTTCGGAACGAAATGTAAACGGACAAGCTTATCTCCCAAATGATGAACCACGATGCTCTGCCGACACTTGGAACTGCAATTCCTTACGGCAACAATACTGGGTCTTCAGGAACATGTGTGATGGGCACAGATGGTTGTGAAAATACCCACCCAGCTTATTGCAGGAAATTGCCTACATGAAACTAGTTTTTGGGATCAGTTGGTATGCCCTGAAGCATGCTGGGGAATGGCCCGCCAGGTCACCCTGTATTATGCCACCTCCTGTGTCCACTTTGCTTATGGGGATACTTTAAAAAAAACCAAAGTTTTACCACAGTCCATCGCGTAGCACCTTGCAGGATTTGCGGCCGCGGCAATCACAAACCATACTTCGTTAGGTTGGGGATAGTCCTTCTATGTTGTTGTTTTGTAGTCTCCAGAGGGGGCTAGGGGAAAACAAAGTTGTAAATTCCAATACAAATATTAATCATATAAACGGGTTCCCACACATAAAATGGCACTTTTCTTGAAAAAGAATAAAATGTCAATCAATTTCATTTCCCCACGATCAGTGACGAATGGATACACATAGATTCAGCAAACAATGGAGTTAAAAGATATTCACAATCACCGGCCGGTATGCGGTGTTTGTAGAAAATACGCTTCAGATTCTCCTTTCATCTGGGAAGTGCAAGGACCATTGTATATTGTCGCGCCAGATGATATAATGGCAGCTTTTACGCTCTCCAATTTAGACTGAGACGTTTTCAGGACAAAATATATTATCCTCATTCACATGATAAATAAATATTGAGCTTCAATAGTGCGTGTCTCAATTAACTTTGGCCATATTTTTCATATTTATTAGAAAAGGAGTAAACATGAACAAACCTCATGAGAGAATGTTGCAGGGCAAGCTTTGACTAACAACTTTGTGGCAGAACCAAAAATCTCGTAACATAGTGCTTTAACTCATTTCTATACAATTTTACCGCGTTTTCAGTTAGAAAATTAGTGTCAAGCCCGCCTATTATTCTAATGTACACGGTTAGTTAGGTGGAGAGACGGCGTTATTTGTTCACTCAACTACGAATCGTGGACGGTGGCGAACACCTCGCAACAACAATGGCCCCACATACCGGGCCATTGTATATCTTTAGCTCATGGTTTGTGAGTCTACGCACCATATCCTTGGTCTCCTGATATTTGGGAAAAAAGACAACTGAGGTGACATTTTTAGTTATTTTTTAAGAAAATGTGCCAGTTATGTGCTCGGGAAGAGACAGTTATGTGATTGTAATCATTTATTATGAATGGACACCTTGATTTTCCCTTCGCCCCTCGTGGAGGACTACAGACACCATTTGTATAAAGTTGGTATTGGTCCACGTCCACAAGTCTATGAGGGGAAAGTGTCTTATGGTTGATTCTGCCAGTGTGGACGGACTGTTAGCTGGAAGTGCGGTGTGGCGTTACATGATAATTGTGTCGAAAGAGAAGCGCGGACATGTTCAAGGCCGTTGGTGCATAAATCGCAAGTATTTTAAAACATCAAATAATTAATTATATGTTATGCATGGCTCATTTTCAACAATTTTAAACAATTATCTTTATGCTACATCTGCCAAGTGAGTTGACAGGTATATTCAAAGCAATGGTGTTCAATGAGCTATGACTGGAAAGAAATGATACAATCAGAATGGTGTCATACTGACATGCTTACTGTTTCTACTTTATAGTAAAATTATATGGGAGATCTTCCGTATCGATAGAGCACACCCACACACACAACACACACATACACACAAACACTGCTACACACACACACACACACACCCATACACAGTAGTGCTTGTTCACAACACTTTCACATGTGCTATCTTTTGAATTTCAATTACCGCTTTTCAAAATTGGGTTTTGTTTTATCAATGGAGCAAAATAGATGATAACTGTGATAAATATAATTATATTAACCAACTTTCATTTAGCGGATGGTAAACAAGGTTAGTATACTATTAAGTAATTAAGTAAATTGTTCCAAATAAGTGTCAACAAGTTCAGTTGCAAAAATAATTCTTTCACTTACATTGATGAAAAACAACAATAACACAAATTCCTCACCTTCGTTATTTTCAATGGCAAAACCGTTGTTGGTTACTGGCCACAAGAGTGCCGCAATCACTTAAGAGATAAAGAGAGTAACGGCACAAAATCTCGGTTTCTCCTCCTCGTCGTCATCGGCGATAATTACCTGCACATTGGCTGTCGGCGAATTTCGGCCATTTCAATGGTTACAACATGAGATGGTCCGCAGAGAAAATGCATCAGCTGTTTGTTTAGCATTATTACTGATGTCCAGTTGTATAGGACCCGCCAATTCTTTTATTGAGAGGAAAATGACGCGTTATTTGTAAAAAAACCAGGGTTAGAAAATGAGCTTATTGTCACACATAATCATCAAAACAACAGTTATAAAGTCACACCATCCCATTTTTTGTGTTAAATCGGTCAAGGCATTCAAAGGGTACAGTTATTTTTGTGAAGGTATCTATTTCAGGCCCGACAAATTGCACCACCGACTGGACACTTGAGAATCGTACTATGCAGTGTGAGGGCTTTCAAAATGGATTAACATGCGGATTTCTTTGCGACGGTTTCAAATGCTAAGCATACATGGTTAATGCTAATAGATTACTTAAGAGTCAAGAAATTAACACAATATCAGATTATGGGAACAGGTTAGGCAAAAAAAAAAAAAGAAGTTTGTCTGCAGCTTCCCGAAGCGCATAGCTTTTAAAAATTTAGCTCAAGCTCTATGCCGCGAGGGCGACTTTTACGCTTTTTTTACATTTCAAGTGTTTTTTTTAAAATTTTAGGCGATACTAAGTACTCTTTCTTGACACAAATTGTGTTTCAAAATTTGGGACAACTACTAAAAAAACTAGAAAATAGGAAACTATATGGAGTCTGTTTCGTCATTGTGTGAGTGAGTTTGGTTTGCGGACTTGAAATGCAGAAGAGGGGTACAATTTGGTAGAGTGGTACCACATTGTTATATCCAAAAACAACATGGCGCAAATTCAAAAAAAAAAAAAAAAACTATATATATAGGTCTGATAATTAGCCTGTTTTTAAAAAAAACAAGACAAAGCACCATAGCTTTTTAGCAAAAGAAGCTGAGACAATTTTTTATTTTTTTTCTTGCCCGTAGGCTTCAAATTCGCCTCTTTCATGGAGGCCTTTATATGTATTTTGGAAAAGTTTTGAACATGAGAAAAATCAAGCGCATCGAGTTGCGTCGTAAACATTAACGGAACGTATTGACTGTACTGCCGAAACACTGTATCAACAGATAGCGGATCTAGTTACAGCCTGAAAGGAGAGATGAGAGATGAAAGAAGGCCGAGATTTCTGAAAACGTAAAAAGGAGACAATGAAACGTTAAACATATATGTTGATATTTACTTGCAGGTTAAAGAAAGGAAAAGAACGGAGTCACCGCAGATCTTTCAGCCGTTAGCATTTTATGCTAACATTAAACATCACACGTCTCTTCGGCACTGTTAGTTGTCTTTCAGCCACACTCCAGACCTGTAAAAAAGGTTTGGGATACTGTTGTTCTTATTTGATTTCAATATATTGATTTATGTAGGAATTGTCTTATTAGAGATTACGGATCTTGAGCTAGGCAGTTTACTACAACACATATTTCAATTTAGACTACAAATGAAAAAAGTTTCGGATCAATCAAGCAAAAGTAATCGCGGATTAAAAACCTCAAAAAAGTGCTTGGCACAAAAAGTATCTCGGCATGTTTTATCAATCAGTATCGTGCCAAAGTCCGATAAATTTGAAAGTCTTGCTCTTTCATTTAACACCTCGGATGTAAAAAAAGTGCAATCCCTGAGATGCCCGAAAGACGTAAAACCCCAAACCGAAAGTTGCACTTAACGGAGTTTTCAATGGGCATTGCAGTGCACTGTGACACAAATACGCGGACCATAATCAATATTGTAAGTAGGCCTACTCGCTCATTCAGTTGGAAACCCTCTTTGAGTAAAATTAAATCACATGGATTCTTGCATTGTACCACACAATTAGTTAATTATTCAAGATTTGGAACCAGCAGGCCAATGTTGAAACCATCAAAACATTTGTGAAAACTTTAGTGCAAGGTCATATGAGCCTATCGCAGGACTAATAAGAAAACCGTAAATATGGTAAAAGAACACTAGCAGGGAATTAGCTAATTCCGTAAACAATTCACGGCATATTGAATTAAAAAGGATCGTAATTGCTTATGTGAATTGCCGAGTTAAAGGTGCAACGAGAGATTTTGAGGCACCCAAATCTTCTGTCATAATAGTAATTTCATATAGATCAGGCACTCAATATATTTCTTACCTTGTCTTTGGCTGCAGAAATGACTTAAAAGAGAGAAAACGGGTGATTTTGATTTGCTTATATTTCAATGTAAAACATACGCAGAATTTCGTATTTGCCTCTATACAAAATTAGAAATTTCACAATGTTTAAACTAAAGAAACATTTCTCAGCTTAATCCTTTCAGATGGGGTTATTTTTGATGGAAAGCTTTACATCAGGGCAAAAATCAGTACTTTCAATTTGTTAAGGGACACCTGATATGTGAAATCTCTCGTTGCACCTTTAAGGAATCCGTGGAAACCCTCGGGAAGCAGATGACCGTCACAGCTCGTCACTTTTCACGATGCGTATACAGTTTTAACGCGGTTCACTATATTTGCACTCTATAAGTTAAAACTTTTATTCAATTTTTAAAGTTTAGCACCGGAGTTTAGGTAATCGTACTTCCATTGATCGTATCGTCAACGTTTCAACCGTCCACACAAATATAGTACTCGAAATGCGCGATACACTGATAGGCCTGAAATGCAAAAGTAATAATAATCCTAAAGAAAAACGTTCACGTACGGTTAGGACTACTGATCATTGTTTCAGCTTTAGATTTTTAGGCTCTTGGGTACTACTAGTCAGAGAGAACGTTCATGTGACCGTACAGTTGAGTATATATACAATTTTTTTGCTGAAAATGATAGATTAGGGTGTGTAGAATAAGAATCTGCCGGGTGCCACCTGGGCATCCTTGGGCGTTTTGAGAATCCAAGATGGCGTCGCCATATATGATAATTATCTATTCAACCTTATATTATCAAACTATGGAGTTACTAGATATACTATAGGATCAAATGAACAAGTGCATGGCACTTGTAACATTACGTCATACTTCAAATTCAAAATGGAAGCCAAATTCAACCATTTAAAATATGCCCTATAACAGCAAATACCTGCGATAAAAATAGACATGAAGGACTTAGGTTATGTTGTTAGATACGATAAATGTATTTCTGATGCTTTTAAAGTTGTAACATGACTTCAATCAATATGGCAGCCAAAAACGTGAACATCTTCAAAAATACTTGACACAAATTTGTAAGTATTACAGCCTTCAAATCGAAATCAATGTGTCTATGACATTAGAAATGTACCTTTGATCCTAACCAATGTACAAAATACATTTCAATTGTTTTAAATGCGCCAAAATCGAAATAAAACTAATATGGCGGAAAATTGTCAAAATATCATAGGAATTACATTTGTTCACATATATTGCACTCAATTTATAATTTGACCCATTTTTATTTATCGGGATTACCTGGTATCACTTGGTTATGATCATAGGTACATTTTTAATTGTTTCATCGACACAATAATTTATACTTGAAGGTAATATTTAGATATTTGTGTCAAGTATTTTTTAAAGATATTCACGTTTTGGGCTGCCATATTGATTGGCGTTATGTTACAACTTTAAAAGTATCAGAAACACATTTATTGTGTCTAACAGCATAATCTAAGTACTTCATGTTTATTTTCTATCGCAGGTATTTGCTGTTATAGGCATATTTTAAAATTATTAGATTTGGCATCCATTTTGAATTTGAAGTATGGCTCAATGTTGCAAGTGCCATGCACTTGTTCATTGGGTCCTATAGTATATTTATTAACTCCATAGTGTGATAATATAGGGTTGAATAGATAATTATCATTTATGGCGACGCCATCTTGGATTTCTCAAAACGCCCAAGGGTGCCAAGGTGGCACCAGGCAGATTCTAATTCTACACACCCTTATCTATCACGTTCAGCAAAAAAAATGTATATATACTCAACTTTACGGTCAAGCCAAAACTTGGACCATATCTACCCGACTACACTCTCGATAACACGCGAATAACATAAGTTTATATTATTTTCCATATTCGCAATAAGAAACTTACAGTCATCATCTTCAATCAGTATGTTGGCAACATCATCGGCTTCCTGCAGACAATCAAGCAGGCCAAATGGATTCTTAACTATAACAAGCTGAAAAGCTTCATAGTCGTCTTCCACGATGTTGTCATCGACTACCGTGACATTCAGGGATGCAGTAGCTTGCCCTGCGGGGATTGTCAGCCTGGCGTCTACCGCTGTGTAGTCATCCTGATTCGCACTCACCGTGGAAGACGAAGTTATTGGCTGTGATTTTACATCTGGTAAAAGTAACAAAAAGAATTTTCACATCGAACAACAGCACTGTAAAATAGTGTTGGACAATAATTTTTACATGGTAGTTATGCTTCGGACTTAAACATATTCAAATCGTGTTTAGGCACTGTTGGCGTTTAAACGTTAGTTTTGTGTTTAAATGTTAAACTAAACGTTAAGTCATCTAAATACAAGTTTGTACAGAATTTCTACACTCTTTGTCTTGGCAATGAGCTTGCTCAGAGCAAGACTAAGAAATCACTATTTCTGAATGTGTATGTTACGTATTATGTATGTATGTCTGGTCATTTTGGTTAAAGTTTGTAATTTGTTTTATCTCATGTCCAAACGCTTGGGCCAATTGCAACCAAACCTGGTCAGAAGAACCACTGATCCTGATTCATATGTGGTGTACTCCAATGGAGAAGCCATGTGGACAGATTTTAGAGGCAATCTTTTGACAATAAAAATTCGATTTTCTGCCACAAATCAAGTGCTACGATCACCAAGCTTGGTCAGTATAAGCACTGATGCAAAGCCGATATGAGGTGTACACAGATTGGGATCAAATGTTATATGGGTGGATTGTGGTCCTGACACTCTCAAGTGGTACATGTGCAAACGTTAAACACTTTCTGATCGTGACGAGGGGCACGTGGTTCGAGAACTGCCTTGTTTACATTGTGAGGTAATATCCCGATTATGCATCAAAAGTTAGTATAAATGTTTGCTTATGTGAATAAGTTTTAAGTTACCCACAGATAAACCAAACATACATTACAATAAAACTAATATATTAATATATTTCTTTTAAAAGTGTAGCACGAATAACTACACTGAAGGTGTTCAAGCCGCATTTCTCGATCCATAATCTCATCCCTAGAATTACCTAAAAGTTATATTTTTCTCCTCATCTGTGTTAACGTATGCTTATAATCGCACGTGCATTCCTCCAAGAAAACCGTACATCGTAATTACTGTCGTTAGTGGACACAAATTAAGGTGATAAAACATTCAGTTCATAACATAAAAACGTGACGGCGAAATCAGCTGCAACAGACATCCCTCACTACGCTTACTCTGCAACAATGCAGCTATATCAATATTTTCTCTAGAACATTTTGTTAAAGAACTTACCAGCTACAACATCAATGTCTAGAGGACCTCGGAGGAGTTCTATTAAAACTTCTACCTTTCCTTGAGACTCGCTTACAGTGTAGCTAGTTTGTTGGAATCTGAACATTACTGCAAAGCAAAACATCAGAATATAGGTGACAACAAACATTAATCAATCTAACATAGTCTTTATAACGTCTTATTTCAGTATTTGCGCAATATACAGCGTGTATAGTCGGAAAAATATAATTGAACATGTATGAGGTATTTGGTCAACATGCTGTAGTGTTTGGTAAACCAACAACGTTTACTTCAACAAGTGTATAATCATTGAAATGTGACATTTATTTACAAGACTCTGTGACCATATTTGTAAAACATAAAAAAATGCAGCAGCGCAAAGTCAGCGAAATAAATAAAATGGCAAATCAAATTTAAGTACGGCTATTTAAACTCAGTCCTTGACATGTCCGCCATCTCTCTACACATGCAAAATGTTTGCTCTTGTGATCACGTGATTAACAGCGCATCTGATCTGTCCTACCTAGAGCATGTTGGTTTACAAGACTAAATACCGCATTTTTCAATTAGAGTATTCTTCTAACTGTTAACTTAACTCTTTTTCATTTTTCGTACACCGTATATATAGAAAAAGACAAAAGAAACAGAAGACAGACAGTGTGTGTGTTCTTACCGTCATCTAATATCTCAACGATCACCATATTGGCTGAACAGATTGTTCCTCCAGGTGCAGATTCTATCTGTAATTTAAACGTTTCTTCTGTGTCTCCGATGACTTCACAAATGTCATCTTCGAGGATTGTAAAAGGTACTTCAACTTCTGGGACACCAGTGGCGAACTCAATTTCAGTGCCTGATGGTATGTCATAGTAGTCTTGCCCGGCAGTAGCAAGATTTGCACCAGGAGTGTCGTCATTTTGTGTCCTTATATCTTTATCATAAATAAGTAAATGCTGTTACCAACTGCTTCTTCACAAAATAGTCTATGTAGGTAAACTGTATACTAGAGTGTGGGCCTGACGTTTCGATCCTAGCAGGATAGTGCATTTTGGCTTGATGAAGATCCTACTAGGATCGAAACGTCAGGACCACACTCTAGTATACAATATACTTATATCTTTATAGATAAAAACATCAAGATGTCAAGAAGATTAACATTCTTTTTTGGCTTTCGGTTTTAAATTGCACGTGTTTACCACTCGATGTATATTTCAATGTTCAGCATCGACTTGGAGAAACTTTGATTACATATCTTATACTCAGCGGGCAATTTTGAAACGTATCCGCTTATATATTACGAAATTGTTTCATTCTCGAATAGGTAAAGCAACCTTTTTTTAGTATTCATAACTTAACCCTTTACCTGGACCCGTGCTAGGCAATTTCCTGGGCCTGGCACACCAATGATTTTAGCGGTAAATATTGGACGGTTGTCACATGCAGTCAACTTACTTTTGTGGGCAGACCAGCCGATATCGGATTACAGTTTCATTGAAAAACAGGTTCCGGCCAGAATTGCCTGTCTCGCTAGCTTTAGCAATGGTTCAGCTTCACTGCACTTAACAATGAAACCACTGAAGCGAATCTAAGCTACTTCTAACTGCATGCTATGATTTAAGATATGAAAAGCCCGGTTGCCAAAACAATTTATGTGTACTTATCACCATGAAATAACCATGGACAAATCTGCAGTTGTGCTAAATACCAGGTTTTTTTTACCAGTCTTGTGTCAGTCAGGGCGGGGGGGGGGAGGACACGATCTGCTCGATTTCGGCATTGGGGATTTCCATGCCTAAGAAAAATTGTTGTTAGTTGTTTAAAACATTTAAAAATTATTTCTTTTCATGGGCATATTCAAAATCAGCCTAAAATGCATTGAAATGAGCCCAAACAAAACCTAGTCTTTGTTTTTTGAGGTTTTTTAGATGGTTCCCCAAATGACCTGCAAATATTTGGGAAACCGTGTCAAATGTCACTGACACACTGGATAGGCTATCGCCGCTCGAACGTGAGGAAACCGGAAATTGCATGGCTGCCATTTTGCTCTAAAAGAGTACAAAAGTGCAAATTTCCATTATACACACAAATATTTTCTTTTAAAATAAATTAATTTGCAAGACAATTAGGATGTCGTATCTGCATTTTTGACATTTTCAAAATTGCCCTATATTTAAAGAAAGCAGTTTATGCCACTGAAAGCAGAAAAAAATTAAAATTATTAATAATAATAAAATATAAACAACTCGACTAAATAATTAAATTTTGTTTATTTCTTAGTCTGTGTTAGGACTCCTCAATTTTAATAAAAATGGTACTGAATGTAGGGCATATTTACATTATAACCCTTGCCGCTACGCATACAACTTTCTTGTACTGGCAGCACCATGTACTCGCAATTGGCTATCACTTTACCATGGTCAGGATCCGCCCTGTAAAATTTATTATAATAATCATTAGTATGTATGAATTCCCGCACTGAACTTCACAGCACTAGGAATCGCCAGACGCAATACCCCTTACCAAGTTTGATGAGGTGTCGTTTTGCTGATTTAAAAACACTTAACTCGGACTTTGGGCTACTTCTAGCCCAGATTAGCTTCAGCGGTTCCATTGTTTTAGCGCAGTGAAGTTGAACCATTGCTGAAAGCTAGCAAGACATGAACCATTGCTGAAAGCTAGCAAGACATTGCAATTTTGACCGGAGCCTGCTCTAGATTAGTAACCATAATGTCTCGCCTCGAGGCTGTTTTTCAATGAAACTGCAACCCGATATCAGCTGATCTGCCCACACAAGTTTGCCGACGAAAGGCCCATGAAATTGTCTAGCACGGGTCACGATAAGGGGTTTGAATGTATCTTTTTCCGCGGAACATCCCTCTATCCATATATCTATCCATATGATAATATAGGCCTATGCCCTACTGTCACAGCATGTTGTGTGTGGGGGGTCAAAACCTTAAACCAGGGTTAATAGACTCACAAGCCGTTGTTGTTCCTCCTTGGTATCCTGTTCGCACTAGTGTAGCTGTTGCAGTTCTAGTGTCCTCGTACACAGACAACCTCGAGTCTTTCCAACAATATAATACTGTTACAGAAACAGATAGGTATTGTATTACATTAAAAGGTCATTTCGTGATCCACAACCTCGTCCCCCGACATACCAAAAAAAGTTGAGATTTTTATATCATATGACAACGCAAGAGTCTATGGTGCATCTATGACCTGGGTTTGGTGGCAATTGGATTTAAGGTGTTCATGCATGAGCAATTTGAATAAAAGGTTAAAGCAATAATAACACATTTTTTTTAAGTGCGCCCCCAATTTTTCAAAAAATTGGAGATTTTTACACGGTTGCATTGGTAACTGACTTGTAAACTATACCTGTGAATGGTTAAGCTCGAAAATGTCTGTTTCAAACAAAGGAATTTTGTAATTAGAATAATTAATATCGAAGATCTCAGATAATAATTCAACGGCTGCTGGAAACGGCCTTCCAATATGAAATAGACGGAAAATAGCGCCATGTACGTATCTACGCTCATCCATTAGTTGTTTTATTGGTTCAGGCAAGTCAAGTTAGAGGTCATTTTCTTGAGGTACCACAATTTCATCATGGACGGACATAAACTTAGCATTTCCAGCTCTACCGTTAAAGGCCGACTCAGAGATTTCCTGAGGAGGGCGCCCTCAATTTCCAAAAAATCGTGTTTTTTGCATGTACATAATGCTTGTCCATATACTAATCACTGTGTGAAATTGCTAAGCTTAAACCGAATTCCTTCATATAGAAAATCACAACTTTGTTATAAAATTCCGGATCCGGAATTTTTGTTATACACAGTATCCTATGGGACGTAATAATACACATAAATGTTTACTGCATCAAAACGAAAAATCCGATTCATCTCAAATTTCGGAATTGTGCATTTTAGGTTACTATCTTTAGTTGAGGTACCACAATTTCATCATGGACGGACATAAACTTAGCATTTCCAGCTCTACCGTTAAGTACAATCTGGGATCCCTATTCTAATTACAAAATTGCTTATTTTATGATAAATACGCATTTTTTTATCATTCTCGTTCGCAGGTGTAGTTTCCTTGACAATTACCAACATAATTGTGTAAAAATTTTGAAAATTGGGGGCGCTCTTCAAAAAATGTGCTGTTATTGCTTTAACAGGAACTTTAACACACATGTTATCATGCACGACTCGTCGCCCACATCACATACTGTCTTATCGGACGAAATGCCGTTTTCGAGAAAATCGCCATTGAAATTCTACCGGGAGATTTCATGTTTATACTATGGAATTAAACATTACAATTTACTTTTTAATTTAGCATTATGAAGAAAACATTCTGAAGTTTAAGTTTTAACCTTGCAGAGTTTTGGAAGTGCAATTGTATTCCTGATATAAAGCTACAAAGTCATAAGTCTGTATGTGAAATGCAAAAAAGTCGTATTTTCACATACGACGCTAATATCGCCATTATATTTCAATGCGTTCAGATAGATCTCTATGTGAAACACGTTATGTTCATGCACGAGGCAGATACGACGCACATAGATCTGTATGTGAAAAGCGTAAACAGCTTATTTTACGAAAAGCGTTAATTATACTACTATTGAAATTACGTGTAAATGAAACGTACTACAGTATGTGAAATCGCGATATGCAGTTTTGAGCTTATTGATCAAAATTCTTAATTAATATCTCACTAATTAGGTCACTTTCAATATTGTAACTTTGTGCATGTACAGACCATAACATTATAAGTACATATGCAAAATATCTCAAAAAGGTCAAAAATGTCAGATAAGACAGTATGTGATGTGGGCGACGATGTGGACATGCAGTATTTGGGTTAGTATGTGCCTCTCTGCACTTAGTGCAGGCGACACATGGACTGACGTATTTCTTCCGTGCAGGTCTTTCAATATGGTCGACAGAAACGAGTCATCGTCATGATCTTACCATCATCATTCAGTATTGTAAATGTAATGTTGCCATAGAGAGAAGCAGCTTCATCTTTCGTTGGCAGACCTTTAGATAGAGCTGTTAATTTAAATCCAAACAATTCGTCTTCTGCAGGTATTAAGTCATTATGGACAGTGATTTC